>CABHPH010144445.1:2485-13530 GCA_902168325.1 Peromyscus nudipes
GGGGGGGGGGGGGGGGGGGGGGGCAGGAAGAAAGAAAAGGAGGAAGGGAGGAGGGAATGGGGTTGGAGAGAAGATCCAGTGGTTAAGAGCACCTACTGCTCTTCCAGAGGACTTGGATTTGATTCCCAGCAGCTCAAAACCACTTGACACCCTTTTCTAGCCTCTGTGGGCAAGAAATGCACATGTGATGCACAGACATGCATGCCGGCAAAACGCCCATACACATAAAACTAAAATTTAAAAAATGAAAAAGAAAGAAAGTACGTTCTATCTACACAGGAGAGCATTGCTAGTAAGGAAGAATGAACCAGGTGGGATGTCTGCTACCTGTCATAGCAGCACTTGGGAAACTGAGGCATGAGCTTAAGGTCAGCCTAAGTAAGCTACAGCAGAAGATCCTGCCCCCCAAAAAACAGAGAGAATGAAATTGTTCCATTTATTGGAAGATACATGGAACTGGAGGTCATTATGTTAATCGAAATCTGGAAAAGACAAAAGACAATGTTTTGTTGTTGTTGTTGTTGTTGTTTTTCTCATATGTGGGGGGTGACCTCCAAGTTGAGAGACTAGAACTGGAAAGGGCTTAGGGGCAGAGAAGAGAGGAGAATACACTGGAAGGTAGGAATGGGAGTGTGGACACATTTAATGAGGTAAACGCATATATAGGAATGTCACGGTGAAACTCATTAATCTGGGCAGTTAACCAGTTAGCGTGTGTTAATAATTAAGAGAAAAGAAGAGGAAAGTCCATCCTTTCATTATAATTCAAGGAATTGCATGATTAATTAAAATTAAACATTGTCAGCATTATTTTCCAAGTTTTCCTGTTAATGTTTTTAACATCAGCCACACACCCAAGTGTTTTGAATTATGCAAGCAGCCATTAGCAGTCCAAGACTCACCAAGTTGCATGATGCTTCGTGGAGTCTGAAATGGGCCACTAACAAAAATTCACAAGATTATTTGGCGTTCACGGTGAGCAGGTCTGCTGAATGCACAGGAGGAATTAAATGTTTGGATTTATTCTTTAACAAATCAAAATTCTGCTCTGGACTGTGTTTCTTTTTTTCATTTAGAAAATAACTATTGGGGCTTTATTGTGAGATGTCTCAAAAAAAAAAAAAACTATCACAATGCCATTCAAGAAAATGACAAGTTACAGTTAAATGCTGAAAAGCCAAGAGCTTTCATTGCAGCATTCCCAAATCAAGGATATTTTCAAATATATAAAACACTATATATATATATATATACATATATATATACATATATACCAAAAATATATATATAAATAAATGTCATCCATGCTCTGTAGCTGTGCCAGTCCTTTCCAAATCATTCCAATGGTGATTATGAACCTCGGAAGCAGTCTGGGCAGGGGTGGTGCATGTCTTTAATCCCAGCTCTCAGGAGGTAGAGGCAGGTGGATCTCTACGACGAGGCCAGCCTAGTCTACAGAGTGAGTGCCAGGACAACCAAGGCTACACAGAGAAACCCTGTCTTGAAAAACCAAACATCAATAAATTTATTAAAATTAAAAAAATAAAAATGAACCTTGGGAGCGTGCATAGAGCTTGTTCCTCATCTAACTGGAAACTTGTATCCTAGCTCAAAGCATCTCTGTCCTCATGCCCTGAGCCCCTGGGAACCACCTTTCCCTTCTCTGCTCCTTCTTTAAGACTCCACATGTGACAGTCACTGAATCTGTCCTCCTGCGGTCCACTTGTTTCACTTAGCACAGTGTTCTAGGTTCATCTATGTTGTCACAAATACTTCAGGTCCCACCATGTAGCCCTGACATGATGGCTGCTCAGGTCCCTGCCCTTCTCCGTGGCCACTTCATCGTTAGTCTCTGCTGCCGCAGAGTGGACTTTAAGCTGAAGTTGTCTTTCAGCCCCCTCCCACTGGCTCCTTCTCTCTGGCTCAGTACCCTCCAGGTGTGGGTCTTCCCATCCAGCTCTAATGATGTAGAGCTCCAGCTCCCTTCAAGCAGCTCAGTGTGGACACTGGTCACCTCCTACATGAGTGACCATGGAAGACCAACCATAGCATCCCTTTGAGCTCCCACCCAAAATGACCACCCATCCTCACAGTGTCACTGTGCAGACTGGGCACAGTTATGCGCATTAAGCATTCAGCATCCTACTTCATCCTCTGTCAGTAGCAGGGCACACTCACAGCAGGTCTCAGTGTGGAACTTGAATGCACATCTAGAGTCACACCCTAGAATATGCCTCATCATTTCCTAGTTTCAATATTAGTAGTCTGATCAATCTCAGGATCTCTGTCTAAGAAACAGCAGAGTTAGATAGTTGAGTGCTCTGGGATGTAGTCCAGGCTGCCTGACTCCCTCCTTACTGGTCATGTGACTCAGACTCGCTAACCTATCTTGTGGACTTTCTGTTCTGCAATTTTCAGATAATGCTGGTACCTATCTCATAGGCTGTGAGGATTACATTGATTGCCCTGGGGGAAAGCAGGCTACAAAAGGCCTAGTATACAGCAAGTGGTCAATAAATGTTTGATGGTGATGGTGATGGCAATGGCAACAATGCTCTACCCAGAGGACAGACAGAGTACTGCATTCCTTGCCTTCAGGGAGATTACAGTTCAGCATAGTAGACAAAGAAACACCATTTTGATCCACAGTGGACACTGGTGATAGAAAAAAAAAAAACCACCAATTCAAATGCAGCGCCCAGCAAGTCTAGTCTCCTCACATTCTGAGCTTCCATTTACTACATAATGAGAAAACAGCAATGAGCAGCAATGATGTGAGCCAAGCAATGTGCTGAACAGGGGCAACAGATGTCGAAAGGATGTGTGCGTGCATGCAGCTCCTCTAAGGAGCGCATAGTGGTGTAGAAGAGAAACACATGCTAAAACTTAGATTTTGTGGGGCTGGAGAGATGGTTGAGCAGTCAAGAGCACTTTCGGCTCTTGCAGAGGATGCGGGTTCCGTCTCAGTACCACCGAGGTAATGAGCATCTGTAACTCAGTTCCAAGGGATTTGATGCCCTGTTCTGGCCTCTGAGGGCACTGCACACATGGGGTGCACATACACACATACAGGCAAAACACTCTAAAATAAAAATAAATAAAATATTAAAAATTAGCATCAGAAGGCAGCATGCAAGATAAGCAGAGATCGGTCCAAGACCAGAGAGCACTGAGAGCTGGTGATGGATGACAGGCAGATGCAGCGGATGCAGAATGCCTATCGTGCACAGCCTTTCCCAGTGAGATGATGGTGGAGATGGGTGACATTGTAAGCTATGAGTGAATAGAAGTTCAAAGAGGTGCCCTGACCTGCCATAGCCACACCTCTAGAGGGAACCAGTGTCCTCACTGGACCACCAGCTCTGGGATGAGCTGGCCCTGGGGGGGGGAGAGGGGGAGGGAGCAGAGGCTTGGTGAGAACAGGGGCAGGTTTGGCTCTGGAGCTGCACATCATGAGGAGTCCTCTGGTTGGTGAATAGGGACAGCCAATGTCTATCAAATATCCAAAGCTGAGCTTTAACTTGCAGCTTCATTACACACCCTCCCAAATCCGCTTAGAGCAGCTTTTACATAAGTATATGTGTCACATACCACATTTTTATAATTTAAAACTTTTAAAAGAAAATTTGTTTTCCTCTTAATGGGGTGCTTTTTATGATTCCCTCATTCATTTTTGAAGCTGCAAAATCCCACATTATTGAACATTAAGCCTAATTAATTGAGCCCTTTCTTGGGACTGACTTGTTAACGTTATTAATGTTGACATCTTGTGGCCACCTTAGGTAACTGCATGCCAAATCAGGCGTGATGCCTGTCTGCTGAACTGCAAACCACTCCTGACACCCCCCCCCCCCCCCCACACACACACACACGGTTCTACTGTTCCAAGTACTAGCAATTATGAGGCTGATCAGGCCCTACCTCCTAGTAACTACATCTCAGAGGACCCGCCTCTGTCTTCCCCGAAGCTTTGTGGATCCCTTTCCTGACTGACTCTTTCCCCTTCTGTTGTTGTTGTTTTGTTTTTTGTTTTTCCGGAGCTGAGGACTGAACCCAGGGCCTTGCACTTGCTAGGCAAGTGCTTTACCACTGAGCTAAATCCCCAACCCTATCTTTCCCCTTCTGGACACTGCCAGGTGAAGCCATTGTTCCCTGCAGGCTCTGATGCCCCGTGGCTCTGTCCTCTGCAAGCCAGTCCAGTGATGGCACACACTGCTGTTGTCCTTAGAATGTGGTTTTGAAGAACTTCTTTGATCTTTGAGTGTTTGTTTGGTTTGAGTTTTTGGGTTTTGTTGTTGTTGTTGTTTTGTTTTGTTTTGTTTTTTATAATTTAGTTCAAACCTTCCACTTTAGTTTTCAAGCAGGATGTGTGTTGTTTTCCTTTTCATTTGTAAGAGTTTATCTGTCAACCAATTGTCTGTTCTACACAAGGTCTCCCCTTAGGACTAGGACCTAGTGACTCAGTCAGGCTCTCCATGGGGCAATAACTGAATTTATATTGCATTATCATCAAATATGTAAGTGGAGCTAAATGGTTATTTCTTTGAAAAAGCTCTAGATGATTAATTTACTAGTAAAAAAATATTTCTAATTTTGCCTTTGATGGAGGAATAAAAGTAAAAAGCAGTCTGCAGAAACTCACCCATGGGATCTGCAATCCCCACTTCAGGCCTTCAGTATCTTTCACACAGCTGTGATCCAGAGTCACAAATGACCTCCTCCAGTTGAGCTTGAGCCCCTCCCTTCTTCCCTTCCCTTCCTCTCCCTCCTCCTCTTCCTACCCCAGTCTTCCGTCCATCTGAGGGTAGACATGGAGATGAGCTTGCAGAGTGGTCCTTACCCACACCTCATAATGAACTAGCGCTGCATCTGACCTGTGCAATCATTTCTTCTTCCTGCAGCCCTCAGGGGGAAGGTCTTAGAGCTGGAAGGTGACCAAGCCTCATCTCTGGACTTGTCTCCCATCTTTACTGCAGGAAGCTAAGGTTCCACTCAATCCTGAACTTGGATTTGCTACCAGTGAACAAGGACTTGAGGACTACCAGCCTAGCAGATGATGACACAGTATCTTCAGGGAAGCAGCCTCTACCTTGGGCCTAATATCTCCAGGCAACCATTGCACCTTCTCTGAACATTTGCCCCTCCTCCTATGCCTGGTTCTTAGCAATGATGTCCTCCTCCTCCTTTACCACTTCTCCCTCCTCCTCTTCCTCCTCCTCTGTTGGTCTTTATCCACCAAGTTGTGAAGCCCTGTCTTTCTCCAAGGCCTCTCTAGTCCATGTCTTATCTCCACTCTTCCAAACACTGCCTTAATTCAAAACCCCATTGTCTCATTCTCTCTGACACCTCCACAGCAATCTTTCTAAAGAGAAATGATGCACTTACCTCTTCAACCTCTTTCAAAAAATTGACGATCACCTTCAAGACAAAACTCATGTTCCACTGCTATAAAGACAATATTCAGCCTTAAAGCTGCTGTTGCAAACAACACACAGTAGCATAGGGTAGCCCAGAGCATACAAAAGCTTAGTGTAGCTCAGAGCAGGCCCATCCTGGTCTCCTCACAATGTCTGTTGTTGTGGAATATTAGTTTAAGATGTGTTACATTCATTTATGCCATGGAATATTTGTTTAATGATGCAAAATGCATTGCATTCTTTTATGTTACATTTGTTTAACTATGTGAAACTGTGTTACTTTGCCTGTCCAAAACACCAGATTGCAGTCAATAGCTAGACAGGAAAGGGTAAGTGGGGCTGCCAGGCAGAGAGAATTAAAAGAGAGGAATAAAGAGAGAAGAGGTAGGATCAAAGAAAAAGGAAAAGGAGAGGAGGATGTCAGGGCCAGCCACCCAGCCACACCACCAGCCACAGAGTAAGAAGGAAAGAAAGATGTACAGAATAGAGGAAGGTAAAAGCCCAAAGGCAAAAGGTAGATGGTATAATTTAAGAAAAGCTGGCTACAAACAAGCCAAGTTGAGGCCATTCATAAGAAGAATAAGTCTCCGTGTATTTATTTGGGAGCTGGGTGGTGGTCCCCTAAAGAGCAAAGAGTTTAAAAAAAAAAAACTACAGTGTGTGATGTCTTTGGTTGTCACAAGTGCAAGACTGCCACTGTCATTTAATGCTGACAAGGCACAAGACAGCCCTCTGACAAAGAATTACCTGAACCAAAATAATCAAGAATGCTATGTTAAGAACCCTTCGTCTATGGGCTGAAGAGATGGCTCAGCGGTTAAGAGCACTGGCTGCTCTTCCAGAGGTCCTGAGTTCAGTTCCCAGCAACCACATGGTGGCTTACCACCATCTATAATAGGATCTGATGCCCTCTTCTGGAGTACAGGAATACATCCAGAGCATTCATACATAAAATATAAATAAATAAAATTAAAAAAAAAACTTGATTTGGAGTCTGAAAGGAAAGTCCCAGTTCTGCTGCTTGGAACTGTGTGGACTTGCCATGAATAATGCCTCTTATATAACACCAGAGAGTGGGGACAATTAAATAATAAAAACATGAAGGTCCTTTATGATGTTCTGAGACAATACTGAGGTACAGGCGACATGAGTAACAAGCTCAGTTCTAAAGTGCCCCTGTCCTTTTAGGGACTGCACCCCATGTGAGAGGCACAGGGTTCATTTGTATCCCCTACCCCCCAGTTCTGGGTGTGCAAACCTAAGGATTTCTGTATGCTAGCCAAGTGCTCTATTACTGAGCTGTACCTCCAAGCCCTGGGTTTTCTCTTACACACACACACACACACAGACACACACGCACGACCTCATGGTAGGTATTGACATATCCTGGAGATAAGGATTAAGATGCCCTTGTGATGGGAGTGAGAATGGGCCAGAATTGGTTGCTTTGTAGGCAGATGGTTTTAGCTGTAACAGAATGTCTTCCCCAGATAGGCAAGTGAACCAACTCCACCTGCCTAGCTTTGCCCTTGGAGACCCAAAGCATATGTTACCCTCACCTCCCAAGACAGTGACTCTATCTTAAAATAAACTAGCAAGTTTTTTTTTAAAAAAAAAAAAAATACAGATTCTGTAGGCTGTGGAGATGGCTCAGAGTTA
The DNA here is from genome assembly GCA_902168325.1 of Peromyscus nudipes. Lineage (NCBI taxonomy): Eukaryota > Metazoa > Chordata > Mammalia > Rodentia > Cricetidae > Peromyscus > Peromyscus nudipes. The sequence goes on from CABHPH010144445.1 coordinate 9,562, forward strand.
AAGAGCAGTTTCTGCTCTTCCAGAGATCTGATTCCCAGCATTCACATGATCTTTAACTCCAGTACCAGGGGATCTGATGCCCTCTTCTGTTTTTCGTGGGTAATGAATCATGGGTGCACAAACATACAGGCAGTCAAAACACCCATACACATAAAATAAAAACATGTTTTAGCCAGGCGGTGGTGACGCACACCTTTAATCCCAGCACTCGGGAGGCAGAGGCAGGCGGATCTCTGTGAGTTCGAGGCCAGCCTGGGCTACAGAGTGAGTTCCAGGACAGGCTCCAAAGCTACACAGAGAAACCTTCTGTCTCCTTGCAGTATGGAAATTGGGACTCTTCCCAAAGTAAACCAAATGAGGCTCTCTGAAGATGTGCCCAAGCATGTCCATTTTAAAGCCTTACCTCAGAGGCTCTGGTTTGGTATGTGAAGTATAGCCTGGGCATTGGTGTTGCCAAAGGTCTTCAGGTGCTGGAGTACATAGCCAGGTTGGCACCTGCTAACAAAAGCCTTCTCTGGTCACCTCAAGGAACTGTCAATTTCTTGTCTGGGTCTTTGTCTACGGGGCTCCTGTCAAAGCCCATGGCCCATCTGAGAGTCACCGGGGAAACTCAATGCCCAGGCTGAACCCAGCTTTGAGTCAAGATGTCTATTCAGGGTCCTGACATTAGTGACTGTGACTGTTCCCCAAGGTGAGTTCAACACAGAGACAGTCTATTCGGCCTTTGGTGCCAATGTCTGCTTCTTGAAGTGTTCTCCAGCCCAAGTTAATCTATATTAACCTACTGTAACCTACTTTCTACAACTCAACGCATTTAGCTGGGGGTAGCCTTACACCTACAAAGCTGGGGGAGCCGTTTTTCCTATTATATATTATAATATCTTACATATATCAAAGGAAGAACAAGTAGTTGAACAAATCAATGGAAATATATACATCCATTCTGTCCAGACTTTTCCTTTTTAATGTTTTAAAATTATGTGTAGTAGTATGTCAGGGAGGGGTTGTGCATGTGAGGGCAATGCCTGAGCAGGCCAGAAGAGGGCACCAGTTCTCTTGGAGCTGGAGCTACAGGCCGTTGTCAGCCACCTGAAATGGATGCTGAGAACCCAACTCAGGTCCTCCGGAAGGGCAGTATGCACACAATCACTAAGCCATCTCACCAGCCCCATTATTGGGACCTTTATCATCACATGGGTGACATCATGATTGAGTCAGTTTCAGAGATTCACCAGAGGTAAAGGGATTTTTGCAGTAACGACGTCACTGTAAGATCATAGATCCCCACTTAAATAGAGGATCTGGCATCCCAGGCTGGAGGCTGAAACAAAAGCAGGATTTTTTCAGAGCATAGTGGTGCATGGCTGTAATCCCAGCACTCAGGATGCAAAGTTGTAGGGGATTTTCATTCCAAGGCCAAGCTACAGCTCAGAACTACACATTGTGCTGCCTGGAAGAAAACTGGGGGAGAAACAGCAACGCCAAAACATCCATAAACTTCTGACATTTTTATTACATAAGCACAGCCTTGGACAGCAGCACTGGCCTTGCAGGGCCTGCTAAGCAAGGGGCTCTGAGTGGATTCGCAATTAGGATATCAACAAAAGCGGATCTCACTTCAAATACTATTATTTTCAAACACTGTTTACCCCCGACAGGTAGGCCCCCATCACTAGTTCAGTAGTTTTAATATGGTATTTCTTTTAATACAGTTAATAGAGTTCTGCACCCTACTGGAAAAAAAAAACTGCTTGGGGCACAACCAAGATTGTTCATTTCTCCTAAGACCTACAATTATGAGGAGAGCAGAGCCTGCGAGGCCACATGTCTGCCCGATGTGTCACTATGTGTTGATGCCCATGACCTGCTCCACGGCACGGGTGTCATCTGAGGGAGGTTTGGGGAGGTCCACCATGGTGGTCGACCTGTTCCTGGGATTTCCGGTAACCAGCATCCAGTGGTTCTTGGGTTTTTCAACTCTGTGTGAATCCAGATGTGTGTGAGCTGCAACCTCAACTTCCTTCCCAAAATAGGTCCTGGAGCAAAAAAGAATGGATTCCAGTTAGACACTGAGTGACAATGTTCATGAACATTTGCTCATCACTCCTAGAAAATTCCTCTTGGATCAGTCCACTCTACAAAGCCCAATAGAGCCCCTAAATTGTGGTGCATTTGCAGGAATATTTCACCCCTGTTTGCAGAGGTTTAGCACATAGGTTCCTTTTATAGCCAACATCCTCCCATTGGGGAGGACTTTACTGAATAATATCAAAGTTCTACACAAAGCAGAATTTCAGCATCATAATTCATAATTATGATATTTAAAAGTATCAGTTATAATTCCAGTCAATAGATAATGTGTGGGCAGTATAGGTATCTCTAACAAAGTATTTCTCAAATATAATACATTAATTTTATTTAGTGTTAAAAATAAGTATTTGCAAAATGAAGTCTGTTGGATTTTAAATTTAGGCCAATCAAGATTCTAAGTGATAAACCTATGGACCACTCTTGAATTTAAACTAAATTTTGTCTTTTGACTGTCTTAATCAATTTAATAACCTTTTTCTGAATTATAAAATAATATGTCACTTGACAAAATAAGATATTTGATATGCCAACTGAGTGGTTATCTTTGTATCATAAAGCAGAAATATTCAAATAATGTTGAGCATTAACAAGTATTTTCACATATTTGACTGTTTAGTATGCTTAAGAGTAGATGAAATCAACAATAAATGAAAACAAAAATTGGTCTTTACTTTTAAATAACTTTTTATAAACCTTGGCAATAAAAATAAGTCAAATGTCCTTGTTCTTAATTCAGCACCTAAAAATCTTTACTTCACATGACTAGACATAGACTTTTAGTCAAATATTTCTGCTTTTACATACATGACCTGAGCCAACTATGGAATTCTTCTGTACCCAGCAGTATGATACCTTAAGAAGAGATGCCGATGGGCCGCCAGGGCTCTGTTTGTGTGGCGATGATAGATGACAAGTTTTTCATTTGCCTTTATGAGACAGGAAAAGAGGGTACTATTAGCATTCTGTCCGATTTCCTAGAAGTAAAAATCTAGAAAAGATTAACATATTTATTTCAGTGTAATACATATATAACCTACAAGGCTTGGGGACCATGATGGGTTTGATAAAATGCATCATGGTAGACAGCTACATGGTAGAATAATTATTCAAAGTCATGTTGAAGAAGATTTGACAATGTGAAATATGGCTAATGATGTTAAGTACGTGTGTGTGTGTGTCTACATTCAGCAGTTCCTATTTGTGTGTGTGGTATGCATACATGTTTGTGTGGGTATGCCTTGTACATGTGTGCTGACACATGTGGAGTCCAGAAGTGACACTATCTCTCCATTGTATTCCACCTTTTCTTTAGGAAAGATCTCTCACTGACCCTGGAGATGATCAACTAGACTGGCCGGACAGAAAGCCTCAGGAATCCCCCTGCCTCTGCCTCCAAGCACTCGGGTTACAGGGTACATTTGGTCTTGCCTGCTTTTTACATGGGTGCTGAGATCCAAACTCATGTCCTCACACTTGTGCAGCAGTGTGTGGACTCTACCCACTGAGATGTCTCCGTAGCTACTCATGGTGTCATTCTGGAAGATATATATATATATATATCCTGCTATATATTCGTATGCATAGAAAAATCATAAATAAAGTGATTGCTTCTGGAAGACTGAACTAATCCTGGTGATTTTAGTATTTGTACTTTAAGGACTCAGAAAGTGAATATGTATTGTGTTTATAATTAGAAAAAATAACTCTCTGGGGACAGGGACTTGGCTGTATACCCTAAGCTAGCCTAGAACCCATGATCCTCTTGCTTCAGATGTGAACCACCACAGCTGGCCAAAGAAATTTTATCTTTTTTTTATAATTTATTTTATTTTATTTTACAATATAATTCAACTTTACATATCAGTCATAGATCACCCC
>CABHPH010144446.1:2115-48527 GCA_902168325.1 Peromyscus nudipes
CAGTAGGAGCTTGCCTAGTAAATAAAGCTGATTCTTCAGTATCTATGACGTCCCTCTAAGTACATATTTTTTTGTAAATTTCTAATAATAAGCACTTCTTAAGGGTACTTAGATGTGTTAACTATAACTCAGTCTCACCTATATTAAATTCCAATTTCTCCTCCATGCTGATGTCCACTTACATTCTGACAGCTCTAATGAGAGATTTGATATAATCAGACAACCTTGGTCAATCTCTTCTGGCTTAAGAAATGACTTAACCAAGAAGGTGTTATTCTCTTGGTCAGTCTCTTTGAACATGAGTAAGCTGTCCTGAAAGATGATTAAACCAAATCTTGTTTTATAAGGGCTATGCAGAAGAGTATAAAGGAGTTTGAGTGGACCCTTCAGGCACTTTTAGTATTTTAATATATAACAATCAAATAGATAAACTTGACAAGAACTAATGAAAGCAAGATTCAGGCCCCACAACTGAACGCTCACTTTCATAGCTAGCTTTATGTTCTTATTCTTAAAGAGGCCCCTCAAATTTTTGTAAGTTTTAAAGTTTGTACAACTTCCCTATCAAGGTAATTAACTTTTATAAATTTGGTTCCTTTCCATTTTGTTTTATGCTCTGTCACTTAATAAAAATGTGTCCTGCTCATTGCCATAAGCTGTTAGAAATTTTGTAAAACATCAGTGTCCCAGTAAATAGATTGATTTATTGAGTCCATTCATCAAATCAACCCCCATGGTTGGACATTCTCCCTTATCCATATTGTTCTGATAATTTAAGTTCTCTAGTAAAGACATCTTTGAGTCTAAATGTGCAGTTGGAATTTTTAATTGAAACTGCATATTTTGGGAATTTTGAATGTATATTTACAAAGAGCCTTTCCAAGAGAAGTATGAGAATATCTTTCTAATTTTTCTCAGTACTGCTGATTTTATTGTAAACCCCTTTGCCAATTTTATAAATGTTAAAAAATGATCTTTCTGTTTTTATTTTAATAATTTCCATGATTTGAAAGCATATTTTCTCTTCAGAAATTACTACAGGAGCTCTTCATATATTCACAAACATTGGCCTTTTGCCACTGGTGATGCGTGTAATGATTTGTGGTTTGCATAATCTCAAAGTGGATTTGGAGAAACTGGGGAACTTAGATCATTTGGAATTGCTGCATCACCTGCCCGTGGAGAATGCCTTCCAGGAGTAATGTGTTGTCATTCCAGGAAGCAAGCATGTATCAGAGGAACACAACCACTGTACAGGGAGAATTGAATTCATTTAAAGTAAATATATTTGAGCATCTATGAGATACTTCACACTGTATTGTATGTTACCATCTGGTGAGAGAAACTGGCTTGTATACAAGCAACTGTAGTGAAAAAGTGAGAGCCATGCCTGCAGTTTCAATAAAACACATCGTAAGCATGTATGTGAAGAAAGCAAATTCCTCAACACATAATGAAGTTCTGATGGAGGTGTGGTTAGGGACTGTAATAGTTGATCTTGAATGTCAGTTCCCTTAGATTGAAAAGTGCCTGGGAGGTTAGTAAAGCATGTCATGTCTGGGAGGATGTTTTCAGAAAGGACTGATGAATGTGGGAAACACTATTCTGTACATAGGCTGGGGGTCTGGTTGGCATAAAAGGAAGACAGAGAAAGCCTGCCATCACACATTCTCTCTGCTTCCTGACAGTCACGAGGTAAGCTGCTTGGCTCAGACATGCTTTCCTTGCTACCATGAACTGAAACCTCAGAAGTTGTGAACCAAAATAGATTTGTCTCATCTTAAGTTGTTTTTCTCAGGTATTTATCACCATGGCAACAATTCTGATTAAGTAACATAGAGAAGGAAGCATGTTCAAAGGAGATATGTGTGTATGTGAAACAAAGTATGGGCAAGAAGGCTGTTATAAGCTGATGGCCCAACGGACTGAATGTTCATGGCAATATGTCCAGTATCACTCACAGTGCCTGGGAAGGTGGGATGACTTGAGTCTAGGTCTAGGAGGCTGAGGTCACACTGTGAACATCCTTAGATACTTTATTACAGTAAAGAATATATGAGCTGTCCTTCATTCTGGGACCAACACCGAGGTGGTAAAGATATATCCATGACACAGGAATGGCCTGCCATGCACTTTGTTTTATTGTGACTAAGATTCTTAGATAAAATCCACAATGCTTTTGCAAAGCCATTGAGGTGGAAGCAATATCAGTTGTCTAGGTTGTTTTAAGGAGGACTCCAAATGTTCTGAGGTTCATTTCAGAACGCTGGTGTGACTTTCTGAGCTCCCTCCTTCCCTATAACCTCTCAACCCAGCCCTTGGAGTGTGGAATTTCCTTCCATGTGCCTGCATTCCCTTCAGTTGGGTTAAAGTTGGAACTTCTTTCCTAACTGTCCTCAACTTGTTCTTCAGGCCACATGGTCATTCAAAAAAAAAAAAAGTAAGACCTGCTCAGATCACTTGATGACAAGAGACTGGATGAACAGACTGAATGTAGAATTTCAAAAGCAGTATGCTTCCAAGGCTGTAGGATCTTCAAAATGAAATTGTATGTGAGTCTTAGTTATTGGCTGTAACTTCAAGGCAAGCCACTTGGATCTTATGAGCTTCTTTTAATATTTCCATACCATGAGATTGGGTCATAGTAACACTTGGACAAAAATGTTGTTTGATAGGATGGAATCTGTGACCCATGACTGGCATGCGGTGGATATCCAATAAATGTGCTTCAATTATTCTCTTCTTCATGCAAAATGAGATTATGCCCTACAGACATCCTTCATGTACCTGGAGCAGGTTCATCCTCTGTGGAATTGCTGAAGCCATGTGGGTTTTAGTTTATCACTGTGCGTTAAAATGCCATCATATATTAAGAGAATGCCTTCTGAATTTAAGAATCTTTAAAAACCTTTCCAGAATCAAGTGTGAAAACACCATTCCCCTCTGTTTGCAAAGGCATCGTTCCCATCCTCTCTGGACTGTCACGTTCTATAACTGGACATGTGTACCCAGCTGGCAGCTGCACCAGCCAGACCCGAGGTCACTGGAGTTTAGACCCAATTTGTTTCCATTCAGAGTCTTTAAATTCTATTTCCAGCACACACACATACAGAATGCAGATGTGGCGATGAAAAGCAGGCCTGCTGGGAGGCAAGGCTATGGTATTGAACTGCTGCCAGACGGTTCTGTAGAGGCCTCACCTGGGGACTGTTGCAGGCCCAGCCTCCAGGAATGGCTGTAGCCTTTTCCTATGGTTTGAGCTAATCCATGGGACAATCACCGTAATTCTCATTTGGAGCAAAACGTCCCACAGTCTGTGATCAGACAGGCCTGAAAGATTTTCTCAGCACTCTAAGGAATTTGTAACCTCATAGGCACACAGGAGAACTCCCTCCCTGAGGATCTGACGTGGGATGGTCAGAAAGGTGTAACAGAACTGCTTGGGACAAGGAAGCATTTAATTTATAAGTGATATCCTACGAGGCTAAGTACATCATCTAGAAAAAAGTTTACAGCTCAAATAGTCCCTTACCCAGAGGCCCTTTTAGATAACTAAATGTGTATTAATTGATTCAGTGTATGTTTATTAAGAAGCTGCAATAGAGATGGCTCAGCTGTGGGATGTTTAGTGCCCTCGAAGCAGAGATAGGGAATCACCAGAGCAAGATGGCTACCGAGGCTAGTCATATCAGTGAGCTCTGGGTTTGATTCTGAAGCCCTGCCTCTGTGAATAAGGTAGAAGAGCGGTCAAGGATGACTCCCCCCCACACACACACACACAAACAAATCTATCCACACACACACACGTGCACACACCACACACATATACACACACACGAAAGGTGGGAAAAGAAGAGGACCTATGATAACATTAAGTACTTTGAAGATATGAAGAGCAATGACCAAAAAAAAATCCTTTCAACATTCCCTCCTCTTGGGGCTGGTGTGAGGGTTTAGTGGTTAAGAGAGCTTGCCACTTTTCCAGAGGATCCAGGTTCGGTTCCCATCAGCCATGTGGCTGCTCACAGCCACTGGGATCTCCTGTTCCAGGTAATCTGTGCCTTTCTTTGACCTCCATGGGCTTCTGCATATACATTATGTACATAAACCCACCCAGGCACACATGTCTATACCTTTTAATGTAAAATAAATAAATATTTTAGAAAATATTCTCTTGAAACTTATTCTAGCTAAAAGATCAAAGTAAATACCTTTCCAGAATCAAGTGTGAAAACACCATTCCCCTCTGTTTGCAAAGGCATCGTTCCCATCCTCTCGGACTGTCACGTTCTGTAAGTGGACGTGGGTACTCAGCTGGCAGCTGCACCAGCCAGACCCGAGGTCAAGAATTAAGATAGAAGTTTGTAGCACGTGGTGAGAAAAGTTAAGAAATCAAAAGAAAGCAAGGATGGGATATAAAACAATAGGGAAACAGGGTTGGAATTCTAGGTGAAGTATCTAGAGAAACCCTCGCTGAGAAGATGGCTTTAACAGAGAGCTGACTGATGATGTGGAGGGGGAGAAACCTACATAGGAAGTACATTGCACTGGAATTTCTTAAGTGCTGCTCCTGTCCTTTGGCCCCTGGTTGATATTGAGAAAGATGACGTCTTTCTGATGCCTGGTCCTTCCTCTGTGACTTTCCCCCACCTCCACGAGCCTTCAGGGCCTGTCATCTTCCATGTACCAGAGACAAGCCTGAGTATGCTGGGCATTTCACATCCCTTTTCAGTCTGCAGTCTCATGAATCTTAGTTTGGGAGAGTGAAAAGACAACTTATAGTCTATCTTTTTGAAACTGTCTTTGTTTTTCCTGTCTTTTTTTATTTGTTTGTTTTTGGTTTGGGTTTTGTTTTTTTAACCAACCTTTTTTTTCTAGGAAGGTAGATGCCTGGTAAAAATCTCAAATGCTCTCTTTTTTCATGTTAAAAGCTTTCAGAAAGTGTCTGAAATGCTTGGAAGTCTGTTAGTATGACAGCAGGAGGTACAGTCATTCATTCCTGATGACAGATGTTCATACCCGGTGACTGACATGACTCTTTCACAGAATCTGAGGGTCTCTTCCTCTGGGTCACTTAGCTTTCTAAGGAAGTTCCTCTGGTTCCTACAGTGCCATCCCCCTAGCATGGTCCTGTAAGCCGGATCAGCCGTAATCCAGTCTTGGCTAAGCTCTTCAGACTTGTAAATGGGACACAGTGAAGAGTTCCTTGGTTGAGTGGTGAAGGAAGGGAAAGACAGACACATCTTTTCCGTTGGGAAAACATGAAGTTGAGTCAAGCCTCATCCTTTCAACCCTGTATGCCCATGTTCAAAAGTACCCTGGCACTCATGGGTCTCTTTGGTCCTACTCACTTTATAGTGAGTTCTTCCCTTGAAGATTTCAGTGTTAGCTTTCTCTCTTCTGTCTCTTATCTTCTCTCCTTCTTTTAATTCTTCGATGTGTGCTTTTTCTTACCTCCCTGCCATTTCAGTGGACTTTCTGGAGGACGTGTTTGTTAGATGCCGTAGTTAACTGAAAGCCATCTGTTTCCTTTTCCATCTCTGCCCACTAATATTTCCCTGGTGGTGCTAGTCTACTCCCCAGTGACTTCTCACAAATCTGTAAACACCAGAATCCAGATGCAGTCTCAACGTCTTTAACATTTCAATTATCCATGTCCAAAGCTGGTGAAGACAAGTGTGTTTGTTTTTTTCTGTTACTATGATAAAATACCCTGACAAAAAACAGCTAGGGGAGAAAGGGTTCATTTTGGCTCACTGTTCCGGAGGGGTAGAGTCCACCGTGGTGGGAGAAAACATTGGCAACAGGCAAGGAAAGTGTGGCCGCAAGAACATGAAGCTGAATGATCACATTTCCTCTACACACAACAAAAAGGAGAACAGTAAATGGGGGCCGTCTATAAACCCCCAAAGCCTGCCTCCAGGGACGTACTTCCTCCAGCAAGGCTCCATCTCCTAACGGCTTCATAACTTAACCAAACAGTGCCCCCGGCTGGGAAACGCGTGTGCTAACATAGGAACCCACTGGGGACATTTGATATTCAAACCACAGTAGCAGGCATGGTAGCCTGAGACTGCTCCTACAGTCATTTACTGGCTAGGACTCTGCAGTGGCAGCAGTGCTTGGTAGGGACACGTCCTTTCTCTTACATGGCTGGGGAGTTCACGACCGAGATGTTCATCCAGTGTTCCTGGCTGCACGAGGGTGCGTTGCTGGAGCTGTCGGACAGGTCTTCTACATTTGACCTGGTTCTGGGCACAGCTTGGAGTCCTCAAATTTAGGTTCAGTTAGGGAACACTGTCAAACCTTGCGCATCAAGAAGACAAATCCAGTGTGCCAGCAAATGTCAGGTCTTCATTTTGCACCACGCTGACTAATATCTCATTGGCTAAAACAAGACATACGCTAACCCACCTTGGAACTCTGACATTCAGTGATGGTATCTGTGGTAACCAACTTGCCCCATTTTTATTTGGTATGTCAAGGTGCCAGCCTCCTGAGGGGAGTTTAATATGATATAAACATTCAATAGCTGTAGTAAAACCACAGAAATGTGCTATTTCCACTTGAAGTGTTTCTGAATGAACTACTAAGACAAGCTCTGGATCTTATGCATTGCTATAATGATTATGTCTCCAGTTAATGAACCACATGCTAAAAATAACCCTGCAGGGTCAGAGTCCTAAATATACCTTCTGAGGACATTCCATATTACTTTTTGCTATAGGCAACAAGGTTAGATCCTTGTCCTTTTGATTCTAAAACAATGGGGAAATGGCCTGGCTAACACCTACCCAAAGAATAAAACTAGGTACTTACATGATAACCAGATAATGCATTTTGTGGAAACTCCAAATGAGCACCCCCCATTCCTTGCTCTTCAAGTTTGTCCTGGACATCTATAACTGCAGTAGGGTAGAAGTGGCTTAGCTTCTGAGTCACATCCCATGTTTCTTGATCTGCAAGCCAATAACTGCAGATGCTTTTGCACGCAGGTGTTCTCTACCTCCAGTACGGAGATGAAACCAAACAGCTGCAGATGCCGAATGAAATCACAAGTGCAGACACGATCCGTGCTCTCTTTGTAAGTGCCTTTCCACAGCAGCTCACCATGAAAATGCTGGAGTCGCCTAGTGTTGCCATCTATATCAAAGACGAAAGCAGAAATGTCTATTATGAGTTAAATGATGTGAGGTAAGTCGTTTGGGGGCATTGTTTGAGGTAGTAGTTTTGGGGTGTTTGTTTAGTTTATTTTGAGGGTCTTTGGCCACCATTTGGATGTCTAGAGTTTGTGCTCAGTCGGAGTTTTTCCTCGTCCTGATGGAGAAAGCCCAGTCATTACATTTGCCAAGACCTGCTGCACACACACAGATGGGAATCCACCCTCTATTGCCTAAAGTTAAGTACAAAGATGTGGACAAACTTCTGCCACGCAGAGCTTTGGGTCTGTTACTAGCTCTGCCTGTATCGTAGCTGAAAGGAACGTAAGAAATGACCCAGGACTGCATTTTGTCTGAAGTTCAAGGACACTAAAGCCCAGAGATGTGATAAGAAATACCAAGAACTAAAGGCTTACTTAAGACTGAAATTTTCAAACTCCCTCACAAAGTGCCCTTTCTCCCATGACAGAACCTGTAGGTGTGTTCAGCAATAAGCCTACTGGGTCTTCGCTTGTGCCTCACAAGTTTGAAATAAAAACTAGACTCAGTGCCCACCGAAGATGCTGAGAAGCAGTCTCACATTCCATTTCTAAGAGTCATCTTTTACCCAAGGGTGTCACTTGCCGAATGGACTTTCTCCGGGAAGCCCAGTTGGACAGATGACCAGGAATACTAGCATCAAGGAGACAACAGCCTTGTCATTGGCTGCAGCGGTGTTGTTGATAGACTGAAGGGACCCTTCTGATCTGTCCCAGCCAAACAACTGGAGAAACAGGATTGAGATCCATATAAACAAGCAGTTGCTGGTCTAGTCCCTAAATGGTTTAGAAGCCAAATGCTTAATCTAGCTCTTTCCTTGTATGGAACCAGGAACTCAGGTGTACCAAAATTAGGGTATTATTCAAGAGCATACAGCCAATTAAAACTCAAACACACACACACACACACACACACACACACACACACGCACACGCACACACACACACGCACACACAAATCCTGGATGTTCAAATGCTCAGTCCAAATCATGAGGGGTGCAACTCAGGTTTTCTGGTCACTACCCTGGGAATAGCAGGCTCCCCTGTTTCTTCATCATGGAAATAACGAGTAGCACTTTGTAAAACTGTGCCTGCTGAACACAGGTACAAGCTGATTCGTATCTAACAACGATCCCAGATGACGTACGAAACGGGTGCCAAGGTGTCTGAGTAATTTCAGAATTTGACACACGCCCCAAGCTCTAGGTGCTACATCTGTTGTGCAACTTCCTGCTTTTGGAAAACAGGTTTAAATATTTATAACTGTAAAGCCATGCTTATTTTTTTAGATAAATTATTTATCAAGCTGTCACCATTTTTTTTAAATTTACAAAACATAAACTTAAACCGGAGGTAATCTCATTATATTCCAAATATATACCTGTCATAATATAAAGCCATGTGGTATTTTTTACATGGACAGACCTCTTCACGATCACCTCGCATTTCCACATTCACGGGTAGAGGCATTGGTGGACAATAATAGTGACTACGTGTGAAAGTCAGCAAGTCCACCTGATTGCAGACCCTAAGGCTGTCAGGAGGCCATCGGGAGTGACTGGACTGCGCCCGCTTTCCACCTATAGAAACATTTGCATATTGCTATAAGTTATCCTTTTCTAAAGCCTTTCCCGAGTCCTACGGCATGGCTCCGTGGGCTTGGTTTTGCATGCTGTGGAAATGTCAAGAGGGGACATGGGAAGAGCCAAGGAGGAAAAAGGTCGTGGTCCTCCTCAGTGGAAACAGCTGATAAAACAACTGGTAATTGCGTACAGCTAAGAGTAGAGCTCCTGCCTGCCAGGAACGAGACCCGGGTCTTAGTCCATGCCCCACCCCCAGATGCACACACGCACTTCCACACAAACACACACACAACCGAATAATTCTCAAAAATATTGGTGCGTTGTTTGTTTTTTACTGCAATGATGATAACTTGTTGGCACTTAGCCTACTATTCTCTCTCCTTGAGTTGCTTTTTGTTTCTTTAATTTAAATGTGAAAATGAGCCTAAAAGTGTCCAGGATAAAATAGTTTTGTTTGGTGAATGTAATGTTTACCTTAAATGATCATGTATCTCCTCTCCATAGTACCATTTAATTTTTAGTTTTTGTACATAAGATGTTTTGATTATAGTTAAGTTTAACGGTGGAAATTTTTACCACAAATGTTATATAATACATTAAAAAAAGAATACAGGTAGATGTTAAATAAAGACAATGGCTTTAATTTTCTGGAGTCGTAAAATTCCACTTTATGTCTTTCCGTGTTCTAGAAGCCAGAGCCTATTTGCTAACCATTTGACTAGTTCATTATTGTGCTGGCTTCATACATTTTCCTCAGGGAGGTACTGAAGAGAGTTCAGGTCAGGATGCTGTTCAGTAAATGTCACGATAATACAGTCTGGCCTTTTACTGTTGGCTCATCTTGGATGAATATGTTTCTAAATTAATCATAAACCAAGCTCATATATTTTAAATACATTTACAGTTGCAGTAAACCTTTCTTATGGCGAGTGAGATTTCCAGTTTCGGCACATGTCACAGGTGATGTCTGCTAGCCAGAGACTGGGTTCCTTTCATGAACCGCCACATCCTTACTCCCGACTCTCTCCTCCAGATTAGCCTAGCCCCTGTTGATAACAAAAGCTACCTGCTCCCCCAAGCTCACTTCTAATGAGCTACTTGAAACAGGAAGCAGCCACGCAAGCTAGGACTAGTTGGTGCTTCAAAGCAATGACTGGCGGATATTTAGAGAGAAACATGACTCCTCCAAGAATCCTGCACTTCATTTAAAACATAAACGTAACCTAAGGATCCCGGTGCTTGTGGTCAACCTACCCAATGCAAGTACACCTACAAGAATGCCATCTGCCTGCCCACTCTCCCTCAGCTCCAGCCAGCATTGGATGGAACCACAGTGTAGATGAGCTAGAGGGGCCACAGAACAACCTAAGGAGAGAGAAGGGCCACTCTCATGTGATTTGAAGGTAGGCTTTGAGCAGGATGCAGAACCCCTGTCTTCTTCAGCAGTTGGCTTTCTTGGCTCTAATAACTGGGATCAAAATCAAAGAAGACTCTTTGTGCTACTTTTCCTTTGTGTTTCAATTTGTGTGGAGAAAAGTATTTTTTAAAATGTACTGTGGGAGGACAAAAATGCATTGTTAAATATACTGAGTTTGATCTCTTTTGATAGTTTTTCTACATTCTGTATACATTTTGTTTCCTGTGCTGAGCATGTCTGAAAGCAAAAAAAAAAAAATATTGTTATGTGTACATTCATTAGATAAGGAGAAAACCAGGTGTTTAGGCAAAGTAAACAATTAAATATTTAAATATTAACCAAAGCTCTTTGAAGTAATGTAAATATTGGCATTTTACTGCCTTCAAGAGTGTTAGGTTTTCCACACTCTGAAGCCTGAAAGCAAGTTCTTGTCACCTGATATTTATGAGTGGACGTTAATACTGCAAGAATAACACGTTCCCTAGGAACGAGACGAGGGAAGAAAAGCCAGAGTCATTTTTCTTCTTCTTTTCCTTATTTATCTTTGCCCATTTTGTGGTGAAAGGACTTTTTGTCTGGTTCATGGTAGACGACCGCTGGAGTGTCTGTCTGTGTGTTTTGCCTGATGCTTAAGGATAGGGAGAGGAAATGGCCAGAATCAGGCTCCTTTCGTCTGCCATAGTGATGGATGTGTTTGATTCCAGGAATATCCAAGACAGATCCCTTCTCAAAGTATACAACAAGGATCCTTCACATGCCTTTAACCACATGGCCAAAGCTGTGAACGGAGACATGAGGGTGAGTACTGCCGTTCCAGTTCTGACCGTATTCCCGCTCACTCTCCCTTCTTCTCGCACCCCACTACCATCCCACTGCCACATTTCCCGGGATCACGTGGCTTGTCTCGTCTTCGGTGACTCATTATTTGGTCATTGGTAAAACAGTAAGATTTCCTGGTCATTTGGAGCAAAGGGAGTAGAATGGGGCTGGTTCTAACTTCGTTCCCTTAGCATGGATCTCAGTTCTCAGTTTTATTCATTCACTTATTTATTTTAGTGGTGCTCAGGGTTGGAATGCAGGGTCTCTCAAATGCTAGCAAATGCCCTTTCACTGGGCTATTCTGTATCCTCAACCCCAAGCATAGAGCTTAGATAAATCTTTACTCTGAAGATCTCAAAGGTATCTTGACTGCCTTCCAACTCAGTAGCCTTGGTCCGTAATGCATTAGCTTAGCTAGAGAATCCGCTGCAATGGTTTCACTCGGTAAACACAAACAAACAAAATGCGTGAGTTGTGTGGAAAAGCAATTCTTGTTCTCACCACAGCCATTTCAGGTCCCAACATGCTCATGCAGCTGCTCACCTGCTAACTCAGGGCTGTTTGCTCTTCATAGTAAGTATCACCAAATCTTCTCGGGACCATGTTCAGGACAGAATATAAATACCTACATGATTTGGAAGCTGAACTCTCTAGACTTAGACCATCTTGAGAGATTACCTCAGTATTTCTAATACTCAGGAATGTTTGGAAGGAAAAAAATACAGGAAAACTATATGAGAAGAGTCTGAGAATCACATTAATGCAAGTCCACTGGGAAGGGCTGTGTCTAGCTTAAATAAAGGTGGGGAGTAAAAAAGTTAATTTCTTGAAGTGAACCCCTTCCCCAACACATATACAGCATGTACAAGGACACTGGAGTTCAACTTTAAAAAAAAAAAAAACTTCTTATAGTTAACAAAACTAGGGGCTATTATTTCCTACCGGACTTTCAGTGAATGGGTGGCACTTGACTTCCTCACATCGTGCATGTGTTTCTTCTTGCTGCTATAACAAATGATGGCAAATTTAGTGTATTAAAACAACACGGATTTACAGCCTTATGTATCTAAAGAGTCTTACCAGTCTAAATAAGGACTGGCCAGTCAAGCCAAATTCTTTTCTAAATAGAGAGAGAGTGTGTGTGTGTGTGTGTGTGTGTGTGTGTGTGTCCTATTTTTCTGGAAGTTACCTATATTGATTTGCAACCCTATTTTCAATCCCAATAAAATGACATCCCTCTGGCCCTGCTTTTATTGTCAAATCTCCCATCTTCTATTGTCCTCTTTTAAAGACACTTGAAATTACTGTGGATCTACTAATAGTCTGGGAAATCCCCCTACTTTCAGGGAAGCTGATAGCAGCCTTAGCGTCCCTTTCCCTTGTAACCTAACATCACATGTGCAGGACATTGGATGCAGAATCTATGGGGGACCACAGCTCTGTCTTCCACATGGGGTATGTGGATTTAAAACCAAGAAAGGAGTCAGGAGAGCCAACTGAGGCTCTTGAAGAATTTCCATGAAATTCGGAATTGTAATGTGAGTCAAGTCACAGTGGGATCAGAGCCCACCGTTTTGAAGGCAAAGACCTATTATGTCCTCAACTGCTTTTTTTTTTCCTGTTTCTTTTATTTTGTGTGTAAAATACTATGTGATTCAAACTAAAAGGCTGCAATGCTACTTCAGAAAAGTCTAGAATTTTGAGATTTGTTCTTGGTCAGTTATACTTTAAATGCAAGCTGGAGCTGTATGGAGACAATGGGCCGTGCCATTAATGGAACCTAAGTGGACATTATGAGACCCTGGCTTGTATGACTGACTCCGCTGTGCTCTGCCTGGGGAAATACTAAACATCTTTAGTTTGGATGTGCCCAGCCTTCATTCCACCTGCAGGCCTTCCTTTTTCTCTTTCTGTTACACAGAGCCCTTCCTCAGACAGGCACCCCACAGTTATTTCTGGGAGCCCTGTGTGTGGCTAAGGAAGACACCTGTTTTAACTCTTAAGCAGATGTGGCGCCTACACAGGACCTGCGGCAGGGGACCAGGAACATTAAATATTAACCACATGCGTGTAACCTATTAAGATGTGGAGGCTTTGCTCTGGACTCCAAGCAAAGCCTTTCAACTTTTGCTTGTGGGTAAAACATGAGTGATTCCTTTTTGGATTGTTCACAGCCCACTTCAGATAACAGGTGTGTGTGTGTGTGTGTGTGTGTGTGTGAGAGAGAGAGAGAGAGAGAGAGAATGAAGGACAACAAATGTTCATAGTATAATTAGCAGAAAAGTCCTTGTATTTTAGTAAAGATTACTCAGAAATAAGAAATATAGAAGGCTCTTTGAGAACCATCTAGATCTGATCATGTCTGAAGTTTATAACTTAGACCCTTTTCCTAGATTCCAAAAACTTGAAGATGTGGAAATCTTTCAGCCCCATCTTTGGGCTCTGGTTTCCTTTCTCCCAGTGAGCACAGTTGCACTGTTAAGCAAAGGCTGGCAATTTTGCTAAGCCTTGCCTATCTACAGTCCAGCTGTAAAATTTCACTGCTAGTGGGGAAGAGCAGAACGGGAACAGAGCAAGTATCAGTTGTTAGCGTAGACTCAGACTAAACCAAGCTGCGCTGTGGGCCAAGGCACACTGTGCCCTCCTGTGTGTTGGCTCTGTGAGTGTGGCCATGAAAGAATGCCTCGGTAATCATTCATAGGCATCAGCCATAGCAGCTCTGTGCCTGACGTCATAAGACTTCCCTCACCAGCCTCCAGAGACAGCCTGGGCCAGACCTCCGGGCTGCCCACTCTTCCCAATAAACATGCATATGAAAAAGATATGAATTGGAACAAGCAGAGGAGCCATGGCCACAATGCTTGGATTCTGCAATGACCTCTGAGATTTTCCTTAAACAAGGACTTTTAATACCTTGCCTTTGAGTCAGAAGAAATGTAAGACTATGGATCTGCAATTTACAGGCAGTTCTCCAGAGCGGTTTTATGATAAGAATAGTGTTGCCCAGGAAGCAAGTTAGACCAAAGTATTAACTCTGAGGTTATGGGCCTCTGAGTGTGCATGGAATTTATGTGGGGAAGCAGGCATCTAGTTTTTCACTTAACATCTAGCTGAGGCCTCTGTGTCTAATGAGACTTGTTCTTCTTGGCTGGAACTGAACATACCTAACTGGACTCCTGAGTCTACTGATTTTTTCCACATGGGTGTAAAGCACCCCAATCTAATTTAGTTAGTCACATGGTTTTTGTTCCTTACATCAGGTAGGTTTGATAATTCAGCTCCCAGGGGACTGGTCCCACCATATGGACAGGCCCTTCTGAATAAATCATGTGTGCTTATTCACAAATTCTGTATACCTCAAAGCTCACCCGGTCTGTTTTATGGCTCTCAAAGGGAACTTTTGGCTTCCTATTCACTAAACCTGTTGGTTATCTTATCATCTGGGGCTTCTCTTTTTCTTGTGTGCATTGATATTATTTCCCAAGAGTCTCTGCTGTCATTGTGAAATGCCCTCAGCCTACTGTGAATCTTACTCATATGTCTTTAATTTTTTTACTTGAACGCAGACAACTGCTAGATTTGCATTTAGGACACACTCCCCAGAATTAACCTTGCATCTTAAATTAATGACCAACTGGAGTCGGTTACTGCTTCCCAGTTGTTTTCTATTTGAGCTTTGTGTTTGACAATGAGGAATGGTGTCCTTAGACACCAGTAGCTTCCATTCCACACCATAGCTAAATTCTTTGCCTCCATGCAGCACAGCCTAGCCTCCTTTATTCTGTAGACCTTTCCATCACTCCCCGCTGGCTTCAGTATGTTCAGGATTTATGCATTTTGAGCTTTTTAGGCTTTTTTTTGTCTTTTTGTTTTTTTGGATTCGCTCTTCTTTTAGCTTGATCTTGACCTTGTGATTTTTATCTCATCACTGCTTTAACTACTGTTTAAAAACTATAATCCCTGTGAATGGACATTGAAATGTATTTCTAGATCTTCTTTCCAACCCCAAGTGTGTAACCTCTAAGCCAGTGTTTCTCAACCTTCTCAGTGCTTCCTTTAATACAATTCTTCATCTTGTGGTGACCCCAAACATAATATCATTTTTGTTGCTATTTCATAAGTGTTGTTTTGTTACTGTTTTGAGTCATAATGTAAATATCTGATATGCGACCCCTATGAAAGGGTCATTCGACCCTCCCCTAAAAGATTGCGACCCACAGGTTGAGAACCACTGCTCTAAGCTGTTATCTTCACATTGGTTTTCTTCCAGTATTTCTAATTATACTATTGAAGAAAAACGTCCTTGATTCTCTTATCTTTGAAGGATGGAGTGGCCTGTTTTTGTGTGTATTCATAGTGCATGTTTACCCATGGTTGTGCAGGCAACAGAGCAGGAGAGATTTGAAAACCTTGAGTTTGTGGTTGGAGAAATGGCTCAGTGGTTTAGAGCAAGTACTGCTCTCACAGAGGACCTGAGTTCAGTTCTACCATCTCTGGTAGATGACAACCAGTTATAACTCCAACTTCAGGCAATCAGACCCCCTCTTCTGGCCTCCTCAGGTACTGCACTCTTGTGCACAAACCCACACACAGACATACACACCTACACATAATTAAAAAATAAAAACATTTTTTAATTGAGTTATTAACCTCTCTGGCACCTGCCCTTCAAAATATTCAGCCATTCACCAGCCCTTCTCTATGTCACTCATGAAGTCTCTCACAGATAACCCTTTGGCGCCTGTACTAATATTCCTATAAGTGCCAATTCATGAGCTTTTATTAGGCACTTGCAAGTATAATTTATTTAATCCTCAGTCAGACATTGGTGTAGTCCACGTATTTATAGCTGATGAACACTTGTTTGTGTTATGCAGTTGCTTAGCTAGAGAAAGGGGGCTGCTATTGCGTGAGGAGGCTAGCTTCCTAGTCAAGGTGCATAGCTCACTTCTACTGATTTAGCTACAGTGCTCATCATTTTGCATCTTCTCAGTTCTTACTTCCCACGTCACATTTTTTTTCCTGTTCTTGGTGTCTGGAGTCCCCTGTCTGCCTGCTAGGGACATATGGAACACTCACAGCATTCCCCAAAGGCTCGTGTGTCAGAAATGTGACCTGGGATGTCATGGTAGGAAGAGGTGGATTATTAGGGGTCTAGTGAAAAGTAATGGGTCCGGAGGGAACCAACTCAAAAGGGATTCATTTAGTTCCCAAAACTTGATTAGTTATGGCAGTCATGGTTATCATAAAGTGAGGCCCCTCTCGTGCCAGGCACCTTCTTCACGTGACCATTTCCCTGTCTGCTCTTTTGCCAGAGTGTTGAGGAGGCTCACCCTTACCACTCACCTCTACCATGCTATCTGGATTTCCTATCCGACAGAATGAGGGTGGGGGGCAACAACAACAACAAAATACCCAACCCCTTAGGTGTTTTCTTATAGCAGCACAAAATGGACTAAGTCCTCTCTTTTAATACTAATGGGCAGTCATCTCATTCCTTCCTCCAAGGAACTACCAGCCTATAAAAGCATGGGAGAGCGTGCTGTGAGTTTTAAGTCTGTGCTATAGGGCTGTGAGTGGATCTGGAAGAGAATGGACCGACTCTAAACGACATCTTTAAAGCTCTTTGGAAAGTTCTAACATGTATTAGGCATCAGAAGATATTAAGGGATAACTGGCAACTATATGGGTTAGAATAACAGGTTGGTGGTTTCTTTAAAAAAATGAAACATACTAAAGTATTTTCATGTTAAACGATATGGTGAATGGAGTTTTCTTTAAAACACTCCAGCAGTGGATTAAAAAAAAAAAAAATAGTAGTAGAGGAAACAGCATTGAAAAACAGAAAGGTAATAGGGGCTCCTTTCTTTTTTCTTTTTTTTTATGCTTTAAAGTTTCCACAGTAAAATGTTTAAAAAGTAATTAAAAGTAAAAACTGCTTTTAGGGCCTAAATGGAAGACCGCCTGCTGCGGAAGGCTTCCAGAGTGCTCAGCGTAATCCCATCTTCCATCTGAGGAGCAGGCACACACATTCTCTTGTCCTGTTCTAACCCTTTAAGTCATGTTCACCTTATCCCGAAGACGGTGTGTCTTTTAAAGGCATGGATCATGCTACGCTCACCTCCATGTCTCCCTGAAAGCCAGTGTGGCATCCTGAGGGACGGCAGATGTGGAGTGCGGTCATAGCCCGGAACAAGGAGAACTACGGTGCTACAGATGTCGTGATGTTCGCTTTCCGTCCTTAGTGAGGACCCACTGTAAAAATATCCCGTCTCATTCCCAAGAATAGTTCCCTTCTCCTGGTTTATTTTTATCCTGTGGACACTTGGAGGCTTGTACATGATCATTTTCCCTCTTTGTGTTGCTACTCGAAAGCTTAGAATTAAATTTGTGGCCCACCCACAGCAGGAGTGCGGGCACTTGCAGGCTCTAGTTTGTGTGGTGGCTTTGTTCCTGGCGCCCCCTTTAATTTCTCTGCTTTTCTTCTACCTCTTGTCATATATTCCACTCGGCTTTTTTTTTTTCTTACAGGATTATAATAATTCATGTGAACTGTATTAGTTTCTTTGTAGAATCTGTCCAGACATAAATAGTGTTTTCTGGGTGCCTTTGTTCCTGATGTCAGATCATAGGCCTTCCTGTGTCTGTGCTGCAGCAGCATGGGAAAGTACTTTATATTTTAACTAAATGAAGTCACCAACTCTGCAAAAGAGGTGTACTGAGTCCATCTTTTGCAGATGATAAAACTGAGGCTCAAGAAGCCTCCCCTCAGCTCCCAGAGCTGGCACATATCAGCCACCAGATCTGAGCCCGCTTCTTGCAGCCTCTTCGTACGGAGCCCGAGCTTTCCTTCCCTGATATTTACATAGAAGTTTATGAGTTATAAAATAGGTTGCTATTCCTAGTAAGATGTGCAAACACACAAAATATTTTTATTTACTTACTTTATTGTTTGCTTTGTTTCTTGACACGGTTGGATAGCCACTCCGTGGTGTCTTCTTTTTTCACTCTGTCCCATCCTGTTCTCTGACAATGAAAGAAAAGATAGCAGCAAAGGGAAACAAGGAAGGGAGGGAAGAGAGAGTTCCACAAGGAGGAAGAGGAGGAGATGGAGGAGGTGACCAAGCTGCAGATTTCTTGTGTCTCTTGTGTCCTGGTTGAGGTGAAAGTTTTGGATTTGAGAGGAACCAAAGAACACTGTAGGAATGGAAGAGAAGAGAATACCCTCGAAATGGAAATATCAGAAAACACGAACCAAAGAACACTGTAGGAATGGAAGAGAAGAGAATACCCTCGAAATGGAAATATCAGAAAACACGCCCTGGCTTCGGTCTTTTGTTTGTGGCCTCTACCCTTGCCATCAGCCCTCTACTTGTTCAATGGCAGTGCTATTAGAAACTCGTGTTCCTGATTCACTTACTCTGTGCCTGGCACCTTGTTCAGTGTTTTGATTGTATTTATTCTTACTCAATTTTCATAACATACTAGGAGAGAAATTCCTGTGATCCCCTCAAAAGGAAGAGCCGAGGTTGAGCAGAGTTAGTCAGGCCATCTAGTACCACACAGATAATGAGAGATGGAGCTGGATGCAGAGCTAAGCAGAACTCACGAGCTGGCTTCTTGATCACGTCTGTGGTCAGCGCCATCTTCCTCCATCATCAGTGTCCATGGGTCATCTCCACATCTGCATACTGTCATTTCCTGAAGACTTAGCTCAGGAGCCACTGTCTTCATCAACCCTTTCATTCCCCTTCCCTCCTCTTCATCACTGTCCTTTCTTAGAACTTCCATAGTTATCCCTTCACCCCTATTCTTGTAGCCTGCTCTTCTCTCGTGCTTACTTTGTAGTTATGGATGCACTCACTCTTCTGAGCTCTACATTCCGTAGAGAGCAGGTCTCTGTTTCATTCATCTTCAGACTCCCTGTGACTCTCTCAGTATCTCATCCTGCATAGATTCTGACTAGATGCAGTCGTGGAAAAATATTACTTAGGTCAGCATTTTCCTGTCGAACTTTCTGGTAATGCTTTATTTACGAAAGTCAATACAATGGTCTGTAAATGAGGCTGCTGGTGGTTTGCAGCCCATTCCCAGTGAGAAACAAGAATGCCTACTTGGCTTCCTGTATTCTCCCTTCCATCACTGTAATATGACAGTGATTCTTTTCCCTGGAGTTAAAGATGAGAATAACAGTGATGGGGAAAGTCTGGTTTTCTCAGATACAGGGATGGTGAGAAGTGTACATTTGTCAACCTTTTTCCCCTTGAAAGAGTGAGTTCCAGGAGTTGCACTCTCCTGCGGTGGAAGGTAAGCTAGCTCTCCAGTAAAATAACCTAAATAAGATACCATGTGGCTGTACATACAATTCCTGAGGACAAAAATTGCCTTGAAGTGGAGTGGGTTATTGCCATTTCAAGTATCTTCAAACTTATAAACTAAGCATTATGGTTTTACAGCAGTGAGCATCACCCCACTATTATAAAATGTCACAGAACACCCCCCCCGCCCGCCCCACAATCCTGTGGACCAGCTCTATCTACCAGTCATGCTTCCTCCCAATCCTGAAGCTGTAACGGTAAGCCAGGCAGATGTTGAAACCCCTGCTTCCAGACTTGGCCGACCAGGAATCAGAATAGCCAATGATCAATGCCGATATCGACATCTGTCATTTTTTCTCATCAGCTCCAGGCTGCAGGAAGCTTTCCCTTCACTCTATCATTGTTTGCCTCAGTGAGCACTGTGGGTCTTCGTTATGAGCACTGAGCCCCAGGGTGCCCTTCTACCTGTGTCTTTAGGATGACTGTGTCTGAGCTGAGGAGGAATTACTCTCGCTGCGGGGACTAACCAGCCCGCACATTTTAAGGCAGAGTCTGTCCAGCACTTCTCCCTCCATGCTCTCAGGTCTTCATTTTTTTTTTCAGAAGCAAGAGAAGAACCCGCACAGCAGACAGGCAGCTTCCAGCTGATGCAGAGCTCATTTTTCCTGCTGCGTGGCCGCTTGTTTTTCCTTACACTTTTTTTTTGTCATTGAGAGGTTATGACAACATGAGCCATATTGTATTTATAAACATCACGTGTTTCCTTGATCTGGCTGCAGTTTCTGCCAGACAGCACACAGGGAAGAAACATTTCTCGTTGGCTCAGCATTGGTTTTCGTTATGCTGATTTCCGGAACAGGAGAAACACATTCCTGCTCAGCTTTAACTTTCATAGAGTAGAAGTAATACCTCTGAATGTCCGTGAAATAGTTTTAACAAGGGTGGATATTGCTCCTTTAAACCACATGTTTTGACTAAAAGCTTCCTTCGGTAAGAAAGCAAAGCCTAGCATTTAGTCACCATGAAGAGGGACGGAGCTGGAAGCATTCGACAGATGGATGGGTGGTTCTGAGGTCTCTGTGCGTCTAGAAAGTTTCCTCTAGAAAAGAACAGACCACGGAAGATGAAAGGTAAGGTCTGCCTTTACAACAGAATGCAGTCCTTTGAGACTCCTCTGCCCGGCTCTGGCACGGATTGTTTTATGTCTCATGTGTTCACTCCAGTGAGGAACTAGAGTTGGAGGTTTTGTATGAACTTCTTGCATACCGCTTTGAAAGCAATCTCGTTGCTACTGAAATGAATCTGTTTTTAAAGATTGCCCCTTTAACTCCACTGGGCTGTCTCTGAGCTACAGATCCGTGAGCCTGTTTCTGTTTAACTTTGTATTTTAGGAAAGGCTTTGGAGGGTCAGTGCAGTGTGCCTGAACAGGGCTCGTTCATTTATGGGTTTGTGGCAGTCGTCAGTATTTTCATAAAGATATCTGTCATTCAGTTCTGAGATCAGTAGAGAAAATTTAAGAGGAATGAGAGAAAACTGTGTGTGGCTTGTAGTAGTGTTCTGGGAAGTTACTGAATTCTTTTTCCTGTGAAATTCATCTAAAATTGTTAAATTATTTTAGTTTGGAAAAAAATAGGAAGATATCAATGTAAGCTTGAGGAAGGAATGGTGAACAAGTGTCCCGTTTTTAAACAGCCTGTTAAGTGAAATTTAATGATTGCCTGAAAGTCTTTGACAGAAATCATGCTTATTTGTGACATTGGCTCTGTGTGAAATTACATTATAAAGTACTTTTAAATGAATTTAATGAGGGGCATGCCCTTGTAAGCCCATTGGCTTCCTGTTAAAGGAACACATGCATGGATCTGCATGTCCATCCTGTAGTGTTTTAATCCCCGTTTGAGGATGATTTAAAAATGTAGGACATTGTTATCCAATATGATCTTCATTCCATGTATCATTTCATGTAGCCATCATAGTAATCCTATGATCTAAGTACTATGATACCCATTTTAAGATTGGGAAACTGAGGCTGAGAGTGATAAAGTAACAAGATCACACTCTAGTAAGTAGCAGAGTTGAGATTTAAACTCAGGCTTTCTCTCCAGCACCTCTGTATCTGTCTTATGCTGCACAGCCTCACCAAGGGCTAAGAGTTTCAGTCCTGGGGCCAGTGCAGATCATTTACCTTGGGAGTAGCTGTAATGTCATATCTACTCAGCACCAAGATATTACTTTGTACTGTAGTGGGTTTTGTTGTTGTTTTATTGGGAGTCTCTTGTTTATTTGTTTTTTTTTTTGTAAATTGGGAGCCTTCAAAGCCTGAGACTGCATCGGGCTGATGTTTATGTTTACCCTGGAACGGGGTTACCAGTTAAGGTGACATGAAGGCAGTCAGCACCAGATAGAGTATTGTTAATAAAAACACGTTTCTGTTGCAGGCTTTTATTGCTTCTTTTCCACAAACGCTAAGTTGAGGGGTGGGGGTGGGGCACACACACACACACACACACACACACACAAAACTGTGTTTGTGGGACAGAGCAGGGAGTGCATTTGTGAGCTTGATAATGGATTTGAGAGAGTCTTTACAAGATTCTGCTCCAGGTGCCTTCCCACTGCCCTTTCAGAAGGAGGCAGGAGGAATGCTAAAAGAATATTGAAGAGGGAGGTTCTGGAGTTGGGGCTGCAGGCTTGCTTAATCTTCCTGGTGCTCTGCCTAGCCCCTCCTGAAGATCCAGACAGCAGAAAATATCCTGGTGATTTGTTATGCAAAGTTCTCACCAGGGATGCATCTGCTCACATGACACAGGATTGAGCTTCAGGATCAAGGCAGCCTGCTTCCAACCCCATTACAGCAAATTATGAAAATTTCAAAATGAAACTCCTTTTGTAAATTAATATATGCTAATGACTATGTTGTCGTTGTTTTGAAATCCAAGGTTGGCCAAACAACCAACCCACCTAAATATCACTTGAAGCAGCTTTGCTTCTCAGATACTTGGCAGCCCCCACCCATCTGAAGCCTCAGCTACCTTAGCAGGAAAACTTTTGCCACGCCCCCTGCCTCTCATATCCAAGCCCTGCCCCCTTTCTTTGATGTTAGAAGAAGTGACCTTTGACTAGGAGCATGCATCTTTGTCTTCCAGCTGTAAACCTCCTTCTCACAGGTTGTTCTCTGGCTGCTCTTTCCCTGTTCCATGTTCTTTGTGGGTTTCCACAGTCCCGACTAGGCCAGGTTGTTCCTTGCAGTATCATCCCAGGCTTCCTAGGTCTGGCATCCTGCTCTGAGGCAGGCTGACCATTTTTTTGTGCCTTTCCCAAAATATCTCAGGTGAGTGTGCTGTTTTCATATACACTCGGGTGTAGAGAGAATAATGTGTTAATAATGTGTTTCTTCTTAAGGTCCATGTCACCTGTGGTGACATTTCTCTTCACAGTGCTTTCCCCACGGGGTAGCAGCTTCTTGACTGGTGTGTAATTTGCAGGAGCAAGAAATGTTCCATCTGCTTTTGAAGAAATACTCCTTTAGATTCACGACTCAGGAAACATACACGACTTGGGTAGTTGGTGTTCCTTCCCTTAGTAACTAAGCCTGACTAGTTTGACGTCTTCAGGCTCAAGAGCTAGGAATGGGGTCTTAGACATCACCTTTTGTAAACCATTCACCTGGAAATTCAGATCCAAGAAGCTTAGCATGGTTGGAGAGATTTGGTCAGGTTTACAGACCAAAGAAGGGATGGAAAATAGTACTGGAGCCCAAGCTGCCCGCCCCAGACCAGCCCATTATCCTCATCCATTGCCGCACTGTGCTGACCTTTGCTATTATTCTCATCGCTCTGGGTCTCACCTGGTGTGTGAGTGTGTGTGTGTGTGTGTGTGTGTGTGTGTGTGTGTGTAAGAGAGAGACAGACAGAGACAGAGAGAGAAACAGAGACAGAGAGACACAGAGAGGAAGAGAGAAACAGAGACAGATGGAGACAGAGAGAGAGAGAGAGAGAGAGAGAGAGAGGCTCACTGTTTAATGTAAGCTGGCCTTGAAGTTACTATGTAGCCAAGGTTGTCCTCCAACTCATTCATTCTTTCCATGTCCAGTTTCCCAGCTGTTTTCTTGGTGGGCCTGGGAAGACTGTATACCTCACAGCATCCATGGCTATATCTGGTACAGCTCGGCTTCATTTATTCTCCAGAAAGCAGCCCACATCTCTCTTGTTGATTATCTGACTAAAAACGAACCAGAGCTCCCGTCAGAGCTAGGCTTCATTAATTGGAAATGCATGGGCCTGCACCAAAAATAGACGTTGAACGAACCAAATTTAGATTACCCTGTATTTTTATGGAAGGGGAATAGGTCATCAAGTCAATGGAGAAACAGCAGCTGCTTCAAATTATGAGGTACATTGAATAAATCAAAAAACATTGGCTTTAGCAGTGTCGTGGAGTGTCGCGGCAGCATCCTTAATTGTCCGTCTCTCTGGTGCAGCAGGTCTTGCCTGCGGTCATTTGTGTGCCAAGTTGTCCTCTCCTGGCACCACTGGTTTTTAGGTGACATGTGGACAAGGGGGTTTTGCATCCTTTCGTTTTTGTAGTTTTAGAATGGGGGTCTCCCTGTGTATCCCATGCTGGCCTCAATGGCTAGTATTACAGATGTGTGCTGCTGCACCTGGCTTAAAATTTAGTCATTGTATAATGTTGCCTTTAATGATTTTTTTAAAAAAAGATTTATAAGACTGAGGGCCTAGGAACTAGTGAGTGTTGTTGTTTTAGTCACAGTTAAGCAGTTAAAGGTCAGTTTAAAACCGACTTAAAGAAAACTATTAAATGAGTGATATAGTTCGGCTGGAGTAGGGCTAGAGCCTAAATGGTGATCTTGTCTTGTGAACGCAGAGTTGATCCCATGGACTGAAACTTCAGGATGACGTCTAAGCTGGGGGGGGTCATGGAAGGTGTCATTATTATGGATTGTAGACAGCTGAAAAGAATGAATCATTTTGTTGTCAAAATCCCATCTAATTCCACTTGAAGAGTTCTCAAGACTCCAGCATCTTCTCATTGCCACCAAGGAGGAGGCACTCATAATGTCATTTTGTGTGGCTGTATTTCCTTGAGGCCTCTCCTAATAAAAGGTGTGACTACCCAGGACTTCACTGAAGCCATTGGACAGGCAGCACTGAGTCATAACACATTCTTAAAGCATGAACACTGTGCTTGATTCATTTGCTAGGTCCAGGTCCACACATGCACTTGATTTCATTCTTTTTTCCTTTCCTTTTCCTGCAACATCAAAGGTCATGGTTTGCTATGTCGTTTTCACCCTTTAGAACCCATTACTTCTCATTTGCCCTTAATGGAGCAGGAAGAACTGCCAAACACAGCCGTAGACAGCAGGAAGTCAAAACACATTCACAGTGGAAAAATTCGATCGTGGACCTGATGTGTGTTTCTCATGAAACGCTCCACCACGTAATCAGAGCTGGATACCTTCATTTAAGATGAACACGTAGGACTGTGTTTTGTGCTGACCTCCAAGGAGAGACATTGATTACAACATTCTGAAGATGGTTGGCACCATGTGGTTGTGAGTGAAGGAACATTCTAGATGCCTCTCCAAAAGTAGATAGCGTTTTTGCTTTCCTTTAAAAGCGAATCTAAAAATATATTTCCTAGCAGCTGTTTAACAGCAAAACAAGAAGGAAAAAGGACCCTCCCTGCTGCAGAGTAATTTACTTAACAGATATCTACAGGGTCAGACCCCATCGCTTCGGAAATCTGCTGAAGATTTCACTGTGTATATTTAGACCAAGGAGCCTATTAGCTTGTGATCTAAGAGAACCTCTGTATTCTCATAAAAATGAGAAATGTGGCAGTATTGGCAACCAAGGCTATAATTATGTTAATGTAGCCATTTTAAGACTGAAATATGTTGTTTTAAAATGTTTCTGTATTTTCATTATTCATAACAATGATCTGAAGAAATTTAAGAAAATGCTAGTGAGTTCCTATTCTGTATCACCTTGAGACTAGGACATAAAAATAAGTCAAATGTGGAACTTTGAGTCACAATTTTTATTAAAAGATATGCACTCGCCAGGTGGTAGTGGCACATGCCTTTAATCCCAGCACAGGAGGGAGAGGCAGGCAGATCGCTGTGAGTTCGAGGCCAACCTGGTCTACAGAGTGAGTTCCAGGACAGCCAGCACTACTCAAAGAAAACCTGTCTCAAAAGAAAAAAAAAAAGGATATGTACTCATATATATATAATGTATCTTTATAATATAAAAATTGACCTCATGAAAATTTCGATTTTTACAGTGTGGACTAAACCTAGGACCTGATGCATTTTATGCAATCATGTTTCCACTCAGCTAAGTCCCCAGTCCTCTTTTTACATTTTGAGACTAAGTTGCCTTTATCTGGCTCCATAGCAAAGGAAGGCCTTGGACTTTCCATCTTCCTGCCTCAGACTCCTGAGTAGCTGGGATTACAAACTGGTGCTACCAGCCCCAGGCCAGTTATATTTTTATGTTTTAAGTATTTGTACAGTGAGTATATGTGCAAAGCCAACTAACTAATTGTGGGTGTCCAGTAATAAAATGTGTCCATTTTCTTTGTATCTATACTTTTTGCTATACATAAAAAACCCCAATAATTAATGTAAAAATGCTAGCTCATATCATTTGTATAAAACAGTGGGTCTCATCATGGCATTTTCACACATGTACACTATAAATCTTAATCACCCTATCCAAAATTTAATTTTGAGCAATAGTAAAAGATAATTTTTTTTTTTGTTGGTCATGGACTGTCCTGAGGTATCCAGATGTTAGTTACCAATGTGAATATATGACAGGCCAAGATGGATTGTAAATAATTGGTGAAATTCTGAGAATACACAAATTACTTTGAGCTAGTTGACTCAGCATCCTCCTTACCAGCATCAGAACACAGATGACCAATGACGTGTATGTCAGTTAGTTCCACCACGAAGACAGATATCTAGAAAAACAGAAGAGAGGTCTTAACCTGGCTCACATTTTCAGTTCTTAGTCCGTGGTCAGCTGGCTCCACTGTTTCTGGGCTTATTGTAAAGAAGAACATTCTGGCAGAGCTTGTGGTAGAGGAGAGCTGTTCAGTTATGGTAGGAAACCATGAAGCAGACAACAGCAGAGAAAGCGGTTCAGGGCAATGCATAGCTGTTGCTAGAGTTTTCCTACTGGGCCCACAGTCAGGACAAATCTCTCTCACCCGCCAATCCCACAGCCGCTCAGACCCAACCAAGTAAACACAGAGACTTATATTGTTTACAAACTGTATGGCCGTGGCAGGCTTCTTGCTAACTGTTCTTATATCTTAAATTAATCCATTTCTATACATCTATACCTTGCCACATGGCTTGTGGCTTACCGGCATCTTCACATGCTGCTTGTCATGGCGGCGGCTGGCAGTGTCTCCTCAGCCTTCCACTTCCCAGAATTCTCTCCTCCTTGTCCCGCCTATACTTCTTCCTGCCTGACCACTGGCCAATCAGTGTTTTATTTATTGACCAATAAGCAACATGTTTGACCTACAGACCATCCCACAGCACATAGCCCTCAAGGACATGCCTTTAAGCGACATACCCAAAAAACGATGGCACCTCTGAAAACATCCACCCCTTCCACTAATGCCGTGAGATTTAAACCCACCAACAGATTAATCCACTGGTGAAAGCCGAGCCCTCATGTTCCAGTCCCCTCTCAATGATCCCGCCCACTAACTGTTGACCATGCCTTCAACACATGAGCCTTTTAGGGTGTACCTCCTACCCAACTCTAACACGGATTTAAAGATGATTTTCCTGGCTGATAAGATGGAAAGGGAAAGAGAAAGATCCAAAGCAGAAATGGATATAATTACTTATTTACTAATAACTTACCAGAAATCGTTGAAATTTGAGTTTGCTTGTTGTCCCAGTGGGAAATGTATAGGGAGTCCGTGGAGGTTTGAATGAGCAATGTCCCCCAGAAGCTCATGTGAATGCTTGGTCCCCAGTTGGTGGCACTGTTTGGGGAGGTTTAGGAGGCGTGGCCACATTGGAGGAAGTATTGGGGCGGGTGGGCTATGAGAGTATACAGTCTCTCACTACTTTTAGTTCCCTCTCTCTGTTTCATGCTTGCGGTGAAGACATGTGTGTAGCATGAATCTTAGAAGGTCTTATTAATAAAATCAAACCTGAGCCGGGTATTGGGGTGAACACTGGAAGGTCAGAGACACAGAATAAGCCACAGCTATCTCACCTCGCTGAATCCTCAGCTGGTCTTGTTTCCTCAGACTGGATGCCCCGAGCCCTCATCCAGAATGGGTCTCCGCTGAACTGCTGCTAGAAGCCTGAAAGCTTAACCAGCCACATGCTTCTCCAGGCCAAAGGCTTCTCCAGGCCAAAGGCCTCTCCAGGCCAAATGCCTCTCCAGGGCAAATGCCTCTAGTTTCTGGTCCTCACGCTTTATATACCTTTCTGCTTTCTACCACCACTCCCTGGGATTAAAGGTGTGGATCACCATGCCTGGCCGTTTCCAATGTGGCCTTGAACTCACAGAGATCCAGAGGGATTTCTGTCTCTGGAATGCTAGGATTAAAGGCGTATGCTACCACTGCCTAACCTCTATGTTTAATATTGTGGCTGTCCCGTTCTCTGACCCCAGATAAGTTTATTAGCATACACAATATTTTGGGGAACACAATACCCCCACACATGTGATCTCTCAGACTCCTGTTCCTGCCCCCGTCCTGCCATACGCGGTCATGCTTCCCTGCAATCATAGACCCTTAACCTTTGGAACTGTAAGCCAAAATAAACTCTCTTCCTCACGTTGCCTTTGGTCATGGTGTTTTATCACAGCCACAGAAAAGTAACTAATACAGTCTTTTCTACACAGTATGGTCTAGATTCAGAATGTCCATTAATTTGAGAACAGGAATGAAGAAAAATATCTTCTCTTTTTTTTAAGTAACAAGTTCTCTTTGCACATGTACACACACACACACACACACACACACACACACACACACACACACTTGCCATGATACACATGTGAGGTCAGAAGACAATTCAGATGAATTGGTTGTAATTGGTTGTTTTTTATTCTATACTCTTTGGGGGATGCGCTACTCAGCTCCCAAATAAATACACAGAGGCTTATACTTTCTTATGAATGCCTGGCCTAAGCTTGCCTTGTTTCTACCCAGCTTTTCTTAACTTAAATTATCCTGTTTACCTTTTGCCTCTGGGCTTTTATCTTTCTTTATTCTGTATATCTTTCTTTACTCCTTACTCCGTGGCTGGCTGTGTTGCTAAGTGGCTGGCCTCTTCTTTTCTTGCTCCTCGATCTTCTCCCGGACTTCTCCTCCTATTTATCGTCTCTGTCTGCCGGCCCCACCTACCCCTCTCCTGCCTAGCTATTGGCCCGTCGACTCTTTATTAGACCAATTAGGTGTTTCAGACAAGCAAAGTAACACAGCTTTGCAGAGTTAAACAAATGCAACATAAAAGAATGAAACACATCTTTGCATCACCAATGTTCCACAGCATAAACGAATGTAACACATCTAAACTAATGTTCTCCAAAGGTTGGTTCTTTTCCTTCCACCGTGTGGCTCCCCAGGATTGAACTCAGGTCATCAGGCCTAGCTGCCAGCACCTTTATCTCATAAGTCATCTCACTGACTTAAGCAAGAATATTTCCTTACATCCTCTCAAGTGTAAGTCCATGCCATATACTTGGACTTTTCTCCTCAAGGATGAAGTCTTTGAGACATACTACAGCAAGGCATACATTGCCTGCATTCCGAATTGCCATTCATTCATGAGTCTTTCTGTTTCACCAAGAGAAGGTATTGTTTTCTTCATCCTCCTGTGAATGCATTCAAGTGAATATTATCCATTTTGTACCCTGTGTCTTGCTTCACAGTTCACTAGGAGCCCATGAATATTTGTTGGTGATATTAAAAATAATGCAAGTTTTTTAATGCATTTCTATACGTCAGATAATGTAGCGATGATTAAATTCATTTCCTATTCATGGCCCAAGAAGGGTAAGCACAGGAAGCATTTCTGGAACAACATAGCTGTGCAATTAGAGACTCAGGGAATCTCTGCCAGGGCCACCGTGAAGTCTGGGAAACCATGATGGAGAAGAGATTCCTAGGAGAAGTCTAGCCTGCTTAGCCATAACTCTGTGGTTCTACCACACTCCGCTTCCTTCCTTGAACACCATGATGGGGAGGGGCAACAATTGCTAAGGTTGATTAAACCCTTTAAAAATTTGGAAGGGGGGTAGGGAGTTAATTATATATGTCAGTAGACCAGAGGAGAGGCCGTCAGCGTGGAGCCGATATCCCAGTATCCTGATTTTAAGAAACTCTATCTTTTTGTTGACCTTTATCTTCCTATCCTTCCTGGGAGAAATTTTGTTCAATGTTGTTTTTCAGTAAAGGGAAGAAATTAATGAGCCCTCCCACCATACACACACACACACACACACACACACACACACACACACACACCTGAAAAGAGGGAGAGACTGAATGTTGGGTTGAGCAGTGGGAGAAAGTAAGTTGTTTTGGTTCAAGCTGCAGTTTATCTTAAAGTGAACTCACAAGCTCTTGATGCTAGTTTGGGATTTTGAAAAGTGCTCCATAGATCCCAGTGCCTTTTCTTCCTGTGCCTTACTACACATGGGACTGAGAGTCTCTTTTTAGGGCACAGCATTGGCAAAAGCAACTCGACAGTGTCACAAACACACACCCCTTCCGTGATGTGGCCATTTTGTCACATGGAGGATGGCATCTCTCCGGGAAGTCTCTGAGCTGCTAACTAACCACTTGGTTTCGTATGACTTCCTTGGTTTCTGGAATTTGGAGCTGGATGCCCACAGTTCTAGGTGTATGTTCCTGGAACTTGGAGAAGCAGATCTAGTGTCTGAGGTGGAGACTTTTTCTTTCCGGATCAGCCTGGTGGCAAAGGGATGGTGATAGCTGGTTCAACTCTTCCATCTGCTGGAGCAGGGCAGGGCAGAACAGGGCAGGGCAAGGCATGGGCAGAGATGCTGCCAAGCTCAGCCTCAGGGCATGCATGACTCCCAAACTGGTTGTCTTTGAGGCTGTTATTTATCCAAATAAGGCAAGGCAGTGGTTTTGCTAACTGGCTCAGATTTCTGAGCCATGCTCATTGGCTGGCTAACTTGATATTTGAACTGCAAACACAAAGGTATGCCTTTGAAATGGAGCACTTTTGTGGGGTTCACGGATCTCCTGGGGTCATTGTTTGGAAGACTTTCCCCTACGGTTTTAGAGAATGTGGATACAGTTGGTTTGTTTGACCCCCTCTCTTCCGGAACAAGCAGCAGAAATGCCTTTGTTCAGATATTTCTGCACTTGATTTTGCACCAAAATAATACTCAACCTCAGACCCTTCTAAGGTCAGACCCAAACACTGATCGCTAGATATTGAACTGCAAGATTCCTCTGGCATCTTCTAGATTCTGGGCCTGTCTTTTGCCTTTGGATGAGCCACTTGAAGTTCTGGGTCAGTTTGTTCATCTGGAAAATGGAGGTGGTGGTTACATGATAAGAATAATTAGGGATTCCATGGGATAAGTCTGGAAAGCAATTAATAAGAGGAAATCTCGAAAAACATTCCTTTCCTTTTCTATGTCCAACTTGTGGCAAATGTCGTTGAACATATTTAAGTATTTACTACTAGAGAAATCATGGGCGGTTGTGATTGTGATTGCCACCCACAGCTTACTATCAGAAAGCTCTCATTCTACCGATCCTGGGAGTATTGTCTAGTGCACTCATTTAAGTGGTTCTTTCTGGACCCTCTTCTGCATACATATGCGCATGCTTTGCTTTCTCTTCTAAACTGTGCCTTCCTCAAAGATGGGGATTATGTACTGTTTGCTTGTTTTGTTTTGATTTTGATTTGTTTTTTTGAGACAGGGTCTCACTATATGGCTCTGGCTGTCCTAGAACTCACCATGTAGACCAGGCTCTCCTTGAACTCACGGAGATCTGCCTGACTCTGCCTCCTGAGTATTGGGATCAAAGACTTGTGCCACTATGCCCAGTGAGTATTATGTTTTAACAGATCCCTTCTCCCTCATCAGTTGTAAACCTGGATTTACCACAGATAGTAGCTACTCAATAAACTCTCCATGAATTTACAGAATCATGTTTTTGAAGTGGGTATTACAGGAAGTCTTATTTAAAGATTAAGAAATTCATGTTAATTCCTGAACTGGAGTGTTGATTCAGTGATTCATTCAAGAGTGGTGTTGGCTTCCCTCCGTCCTTCTACACTGATGGTTTTATTTTTAAAAATTATATATATATATGTATGTATATATATATATATATATTGTGTATACAGGCATTTGCATGCCATGGCCCACGGGTAGAGATCAGAGGATAACTCCTGAGAGTTGGTTCTCTCCTTCTACCGTGAACTCTGGGGACTGAAATCAGGTTATCAGGCTTATGGGCCAAGTGTTTCTACCTACTGAGAAATCTTGCCAGCCTGTCTGCACTGATTTTTGAGAGCCACATTTGGAGGTCATTCAAAATAATAATCTGGTCCAAATATTCGCAGGTGTTTTTGTATTCTTTGTCTCAGGCTCCAACTAGAACCCAGGAACACAGATGGGGTTTCAAGGGCATATCCTTTACAGGTATAAAGTTGGAATGTCTCTGAAAGAACTGGAAAGTGCCACGTTTTCAGTTGTGACACAGTATCTATTGCCAGTCTTACCCAGAAGCATCCTCCTACCATGGATGCCCATAGAACACAGCATCTATTGCCAGTCTTACCCAGAAGCATCCTCCTACCTTGGATGCCCATTGAAGTGTCTGACTCTGGAAGCTACTTTTAAGAGCAGAACAGAAGACCTTTCTGAATCAAAGGTAAATTGCCACAAGGGCTGTTTTGACATGAAACCCCACTGTCGTTTCACATTCATTTGCTGAGAGTTTGGATTTGGTGACTGGTAAAATATTGTCCTCCAGTGTTATCCCCTGGGGCTTGACTCTTTTACAATCCTTTCTTCTCCTGACACATTAGCCAGTGTTCAGTTACGGATAAAAACAATGGCTCAGCAAAGCCGTCATCACCCACAGCAGACTATTTAAAATGGGCCCTACAATGCAGCTCGCCTTATGTTGTTCTGTTAAAGCAGTAATGGGACCAGCATGCATCTCCCAAGGATAAGAGGTGGGGCTGCTAAGTGACCATTTGGTTTCCAAGTTCTGTCATTCATCCATACATCTACCATCATTTTTCTCTAATGGGCCCTGAAAACTCTGCCTCTCTAATCTACAGTTGTAGTGATTACAATTCTATATAAATCGTTATGAACTCATTTGGTAAGTTTAGACTTGCTATGTCATCAAGCCAAAATATGCACATCTTAATTCTCACACTGTTGTAATCATCCTAAAGCTATTTGCTATGGGATCTAAGTTTCTTCAGTCATAACATGGTCAGTTTCTGCTGGGCAGTGGTGGCGCATGCCTTTAATCTCAGCACTCGGGAGGCAGAGCCAGGCGGATCTCTGTGAGTTTGAGGTCAGCCTGGGCTACCAAGTGAGTTCCAGGAAAGGCACAAAGCTACACAGAGAAACCCTGTCTCGAAAAACAAAACAAAAAAAACCAAAACAAAACAAAACAAAATGGTCAGTTTCTATATTGAAAGGAAGGCTGGACATAGGGTCAACAGAAGGGACCTGTGTCTCTGTCACTGGTTAATGCATGTCTGAGAGATATGGTCCCCATTAACATAACTGGAGTCATGGTGCTCAGAGATTTTAATCAGATAAACCCCAGGTATTTTAGTGCATAAGTGATCTGGTATCTGTATACATACATACATACATACATACATACATACATACATACATACATATATATATATATCTCCATGTATAATATTTGTGTTCAGTTTCTCTTTCAAATGATTTCAGCTCCCAAAGGTCAACCTTAGTTTTTCTAAAACTAAATCAATAGAAATTCAACAAATAGGGGCTGGAGAGATGGCTCAGCGGTTAAGAGCACTTGACTGCTCTTCCAGAGGTCTTGAGTTCAATTCCAGCAACCACGTGGTGGCTCACAACCATCTGTAATGGAATCAGATTCTTCCTGGTGTGCATGAGGACAGAGCACTCATATATATAAATAAATAAATCTTTAAAAAAAGAAATTCAACAAATAATTTATAAGTTCTAAGTAACTTTTATTATAATTTATTGTTATAATTATCCCAAATATGTTATTGTTGTTGATCTCTTTGGGGAATGTATAAGGAAGGGAAAATGTAGTATATATAACATTCTGTACTATCTGCAGTTTTAAGCATCTAGTTATATGTTAGAACTTACCTTCTACAGATGAATATGACTAAGGTACTACTAGCTACTACATGTATGTGCTTGCTACATGATGTTGAACAAGGTTCTTAACTTCCTACATGTCATTCCCTAACCATTCAAAAACAGTAGTATTTGCCTTATGTATCTCACTGAGTTCTGGAGTCCATAAAATAAAATAATAACTGAAAGCACTCGTATAGTATAAAACTACTAAATGATTATCATATGTATTTGCTCGAGGGCGCATTTAAAATTCCTTTCACAATAAGAGGCATTATAAGTTGATAATGCAATATATTTACATTTAAGGTATATGTTAATAATTAAATAGGCATTTCAATAGCTGTTCCTCAAAGGAAATAATGTAAGCCACTGAGTTGAGCATCTTGGTAATAAACCAGCAGCAAATCTAGAAGTTCTAAAGGAGATCCAAGCACAAAAGAACTTTGTCCATGCAGAAGTTTGGGTGGATGTGC
Organism: Peromyscus nudipes; assembly: GCA_902168325.1. Lineage (NCBI taxonomy): Eukaryota > Metazoa > Chordata > Mammalia > Rodentia > Cricetidae > Peromyscus > Peromyscus nudipes. The sequence goes on from CABHPH010144446.1 coordinate 36,324, forward strand.
AGAGCGGAGAGGGAGTTGTTTGTTCCATCTGTTGCAAATGTCTGTAAGAAGATATGATTTTACTAACTGTGGCCACTGCAGATACAGAAGGAGTTGTCCTTGGCTCACGATAACACGGGGAGTAGCCCCGTGGAAGGAAGACCAAGTATCCATGAGAGAGGGGAGCTTTTCTTTTACCTACCCTGCAGCTCTGCCTTGTCACTGGTTGTGACTTGGAAGATAGATGATATATTTCACAGTATTTCTTTATTCTGCCCCAGCCCAAGCATCTTTAATCACTATTAGGCACAGGGTTGGTCCACCAGATCTGGTGGTGTAGAGTCCAACTAGAGTTCTTCATGTCAAACTATTTCTGGGAATAACACTCACGTTAAATATAGGCATAAGCTAACTGCTGACTGGATCATCTCTTTACTGAGAATCCAATAATTTTGGCAACAGCCTGTCTGTCTCATGTCTGGGAGACAGTCCATTTATGAGCAAATGAAACATTAATAGATTAATAAGACCTTACAAATGACCATCCTTGCAATTTTAACATTATAAACAAGATGAGTTTGAAATAGCTCCAGCATAGCAATCATTTCCTTTCCTGATACCACGTTTATGTCTATAGGTACATTGGAGTTTCTCTTTGCATGGGTATTCTTTAAATTGATAATGAGAAAGAAGAGTTAGTAATAAAATCTTACAACACTGTTGGCCTTCCTAGAGGATAAACATTGTGTCCTACTGAGGTAGGACTGGATATTTACTAGCAAGGCCTTTCTTAAAGCTAACCTGAAAGAAAGAAATTGCTTCCACTTTTTCTGCAACCTTAGTCCAACAAAAGAAGTCGGGAAATGAATAGCCATCTCACAAAGGCTGTTTATGGAAGGGTAGACAAGATCATCTAACTGATGATCAAACTAGACTATGAGATGCCAGCAGTTGGCTCACTTGGGCTAGTGAGAAGGAGCTAAGAGGTCCTCTGAACACTGTGAGCCACTCAATGGCTCTATGTACAGGACATTTTTTTTTCCCCAGAAGTGGATGGTTCATTAGCCACTTCTCTGTTGAAGCCTTGGATAGCAAACCCTTCTCTCCTCTCTGGGATCAGCTTCCTGCTTACTGTAGAGCATTTAGCGCACCCTGATTCACCACAGTACTGGGCTGCCTTTCAAACCCTTGACAGTGAATTACTGCCCCAGTAATGATGAAGCCGTGCATGCACTATGCGGAGTGCCCTTCGGCACTCTGAAAGTGAAAGGAAATGGTTCTGAAGTGGCAGGAAGGAAGTGATGGGAGAGGTAAACCAGACTGCCTCCCACGTGGTCCCACTGACTCACGTGGTAGTGGGGTCAACAGAAGCCACCACCTTTTAAGGGGGCTGCCATGAAATAATAGGTTGATTATGGCATGATGCACTCAACCAGAGATCACTGAGGGTTTGCTGCTTCTGTTTGGGGGTGGGAACGGCATGGCCTTGTCACTCTGCATACAGCCCTTTCGAACAAGCGGCCCTACACATGAAGACACCGGGCCAATCACTCAGAGAGCCATGCAGTGCCCTATGCCATGAAACAAAGACATTGGAGGTGCCGTGGGGCTGGATGTGGCTTCCACAGACAGTGAAGGCCAGCCTCTATGTTCCCCTTCCTGGAAAGCCCTTCTGTGACCCAACAAAACCCGCCAAATGTATGCCAGATGCCTGGGAGCTGAGAGCATGTGCTTCCCGTAGCCCGGTGAGAAATAACAAATCCTTGCTGATTAGATTAAAAAATCAAAACATGGGTTTTCAAATCCCTTCTCCTCTTTCCCAACCTCTTAGGTGGCATCTGTTACAACCACTTCATCAAAATATTGTTTCTAATGGGACATCTTAGGAGGGTGGTGGTGTCGTGGGCACCACTTTCCCCCTCCCTTAATAACCACGAGCGATTTGGGGGTAGTAAACAGTTCCTTTGGTGAGTTCGCAGCACTGACTGCATTTGGACTTCAGAGACGTCACGGAATTCTTTTGGTCAGCAAGAACAACCTCTGACAGCCTGAAAATGTTTTTAAAAATGCGCAGGCAGCCATGAGTGTGGTAGTGGGGTGTGGCATAAGGCCAGCCCAACCTCTGAGGTTCCTTGTTGCAGGATTCCCAGCTGGGTGTTGTACTGTCCCTGAGGGCTCAGAGAACAGGGGGAGTGCTCTGGGAGCCAAGGGAAGCCTTGGCTTTTGCCTCACTCACCTTTTGTGAGCCAGGTGTTGACACCTGTCCCCCAGCGAGCCACTTCTGGTGGACACACACGCCCCTTCTTGTTCCTGTCTCCCTGGAAGAGCAGGCTCCACAGTACCTTCCCCCAGGGGATGCCTCTGGAGAGCCCCTGGCTTTCTCTTCCGTGTTGCCTTGGGTGGGGCTGCCAGGAGCTGCTGGTCTGTCTCAGATCTCCTCTTTCGGCAGCTGCGGCTGGCCTTCTCTTTGCCCTCTGCATTCCAGCTGGCTTTTCCAGAACTATAGCCATTGCTAGCCCCATGCTGCAGAGGGCTGATAGCTCAACCTGGTTAAACCAGCTGGTTAATTAGTAGACAGCCTCTTTTCCCTCCCTCCTGTTTTCCCTCAGGTACCACAAACCTAGGGAAGAGGCAGGTTTCCTTTACTTGCCAATAACCAGACTTCAAAAGTCTAGCAGAAGAATGAAAATTGGGAGCTGGGCCAGATTTTTTTTTTTTCCAGCACCCATAACAGGAAACTGGTGCATGAGATGGTCCTGGGGGATAATTGGTCCGGTTCTCTGCTGGCTTTGCTTCTTAGTGGTTGGCTCTCAGTCTGCTTTAGGGATCATCTGTGCCCTATGTCGATTCTATTTGGTAATATAGCTTTTATTGTTAACCCGTTTACTCAGGGCTCTCAGTGGTGAGCGCCTGCCTTCCTTGCTCTGTGTTTCCCTGTAAGCAATTGTTGAAGGATTGAGTCACCCACGCAGTAGCCTGTGGTTGGATGTGAGCTGAGGTTATTCAGTGACTAATTTCCAAGGGGAGGAGAATTGGCTTATCATTGGGGAGAGCTACTTTTTATCCATGCCTGTGGCAGCTCCGCTCTGAAGACCGGGCAAAACAAACTGGTCTTCACTGGGGAGCATTTTAGGAGCTGAGCACCCTTGTGGTGATTTGGACTCTGAAGAGGAAAAAGTTGTCTGCATTATCCAAGTGAGGGCCTGAGGACTCAGATGAGGATCTCAAACAAAGGAGTAGCATAGCCCGGCACGGAGCCAATGGGCCTTTTCACGGCGTCAGTTACACAGGTGGTTCCCTCAGACAAAAAGTAAGTGGCTTTTATTCTTGGAGGATGAAAACATCTCTAAGGACGCTTTTCTATTTTCTCCGGTTACTTTGTTATGTGGTCTGATGGAGGAGGCCACGTACAGATTCTAGACTCAGAAGGGTGGGGCTTGAAATAGAGTAAGCTGAACATAATATTCCCTCCCCACAAAGCGTATCTATGTGTGTCGTAAATGCTTCAGAAAGAGACATGATTATGTGAACATTTCCTCAAAAGATGGTAAGTGAACATTTTTTTTTTTCATGCTAGATGTTCTTTTCCAGAAACAATTTTAAAATGTTCCTTCTTGTCTTACTTTCAAGAAACTTCCAACTGAGTGATACTTGCCTTGTCTTAGAATACTTAGAGAAATGAAATCCAGCTCTGTGTATAGCCACCTAACTCAAACATAATTTGAACTGACCCTTAGTATTTTCTGGTTGATGAAAGAATGGGGTGGATTCTTGATCTGGGTGCTGTGAGAAAGAACAGCAACATGCTACTCAGGGCACCTTGGTGATGAGACTGTGTAAAACACCTCCCTGTTTACAGCCCTGGAAGGACTCACACAACCAAGACACAGAAGGGATTTGGGTAGTAGTGGAGAGAGGAAAAGACAGTACCATACCAAGCAAATGAGTGAGGAAGAATAGCCTGCTTTATGCATTGCTGAATGGTTGAGCATTTCTGTGCCCGAGCCTGTACAGACAAATAAATATTTGACTTGAATTCTGATAAAGGAGTAGAAAAATGTATGTAGGCCCTCTTTTTATTTCTGTAAAACGAAAATCTGCAGTTTACATACAGATATGAACGTTAAATTCCCTGTAGAGAAAGCTTCAGTGATGGGCGGAGCTGCTTTTTAACTTGCGGAGAGGAATGAGGTGCAGAAGAGCCGTCAGAGTGGGTGGGAAACAACCGCGGTCCTGTGTGCACGTGTGTCTTCCTCTCTTACCATGTAAAAAGTCAGTCTAATCTTCTCCTAGACCTGACTGTGGGCATTAGCGTAAGAAAAGCTCATTCATATTTAATGTCAGGTCTTTGTCAGCAAGACAGTTAAAAACTTAAAAACCACAACAAAGTCAGACTGTAGACGCCTGGAACTAGGACATTACAGCCACAGAAGGGCACTAGCTGGAGCACCAAAGGTTGTTCTAAATGGCAAACCATAAAACTTATCTGCCCCACAGCCAGTCAAACAAGTATCTTGTGAAGTCAGTAAAGTCTAGTTTTTTAAAAATCAGCATGAGGTTCCTTCCTCATCCTTCAGTCCTATCCTGGGTGAGGTGCCATCAGCTGGACTCGGGCATTTACTGTATGAACTGGAGTAATCTCATATAGATCTGAAAGCCATGTTTTCCCACAGCTTAATGGGATTATCATGTCATCCTCTCCTGGGGCTCTATTTAGAGCAGGGGGTGAAATGATCAGGGTGCTTTTTAAAGCTCAGTCTTGGAAAATCAGACACAGCCTGGCACAACAACATGGACATTTTGCCAGAGGCTTTGACTATGCCACTAGTATTGATGGAGACATTCAGCCTCAGATTAACTGTTCTGTCATAATTGAATGTCCAGTGGCTAACTCGGTGCTTCATTCAGTGGCCTCATTGGACCATGGCAAGATTATTTTGAAGTGGAAAGGTCAGAGATGATACCCAGCACGGTCAGCAAGTATGTGATGCTGATGGCTAGAGCTGGGATCCATCCTCACTCGTGAAGGTTCTGTACTGATTAGCCTCTGGACCAAGAGAGGTATTTTGACTGACACCCACATTCATTTTTTTTTTTTTTTGGTTTTTTTCGAGACAGGGTTTCTCTGTGTAGCTTTGCACCTTTCCTGGAACTCGCTTGGTAGCCCAGGCTGGCCTCGAACTCACAGAGATCCGCCTGCCTCTGCCTCCCGAGTGCTGGGACTAAAGGCGTGAGCCACCACCGCCCGGCCACATTCTTCACATGAATGCACAACACAATGTATCAGAATTGTTCTTAATTGATTTATTATTTCAGAATATATCCATTCATGCCACCAGAAACTTTAAAGATTTTTTAATGAGTCTTTTAGTATTTCACTTTAAAAGATACTTATAAAGTATAACTCTTTTTTTTTTTTTTGGTTTTTCGAGACAGGGTTCTCTGTGTAGCTTTGTGCCTTTCCTGGGACTCACTTGGTAGCCCAGGCTGGCCTCGAACTCACAGAGATCCACCCGGCTTTGCCTCCCGAGTGCTGGGATTAAAGTCGTGCGCCGCCGCCACCACCACCCAGCTAAAGTATAACTCTTAACTATGTCTTTTCATAACATGAAACATTTTTTAAATTCCTATTCAAATGCCTCTACTGTTTTAAAAGATACATGTCTATATTTTCATTAATTAAAGTTACTTTTACATTTTCCTTTCGTTAATATTATTTATTTATCTTAACAATTCTCTACTGTTTAGAATCTTGTTCTCACTTTTTATTCTCTTAGCAAAAAGATGGATATTTCTACTGTGACCATCTGGGCTGGGATCCTCAAAATCTAGATGTTACCTAGAGGTAGATAAGAAAGAAAGGAAAACAGAGATGGCCCTGGTTAAAGCAGTTGCTGGTCCCAAGTGGCTTCTAGACGTTTTTCATCTTGTTTACCTTTGTAATTCCTAACAATAATGCAACAGAACTTTCTATGTGTTAATTTGTCTTGGGCAATGTGTGATGTACTTCACACAGTGGCCTTTCTGAATCAATGCAATGTGATGAGTTTATCTTGAGATTTTTTGGGGGGGGTAAGGGGGTTGGTTATTGTATTGTGTGTTACGATTGTTTGGAGCATTTGGTCAGATACTCACTGCCAGCTGAGCTAGCCCCTGTCAGGTTTTATGACCTATAAAGCCATGTGCTGAGTATACCTTTGTTTTTACTGAGCCTTGAACTGTGCAAGACAATGGGAAATGTGTTTGTAAGGATTTGTGATGGTTTTGCAATCCCTCCATTCCATGGTTGTTCCAACCATTCTGGAGAATTAATGAGGTCTACTACCCCACACTTTGGGTGGGGTCCTTCTGGTCTACTGAACTGCACACCTGAGTCACACATGTGTCAGTTGAGCAGAAAGCGGTCACATATGGCAGGAACATTAGGACACCTGGAATCCAGGATGAGGTATGGGACATAAAAGTAAGGATACAAGAGGGAGTTTGAAGATACCATAGTCAGATTTGGAGAAGGGAGAACAGACTACCTTAGGGGGTCATGAACTCCGTGTATGTGTTGAAGAGGAAGGAGAGTAGTGAGATAAACTATGATTGGAAGTCGGGAACCTGCTCCCTCTGGGGTCTCCAGAATCACCCAGGTCCTTAGGGAGTCAAGAGGCCAATTCAGTGATTGCTGAAGAAACAGCCTCAAAGCATCCCATTTAGTTGTTGACTATTTGTAATTATTTTGCATTTTTAATTGGTCACTTCCTATGTAAAATCCATTATAATACATAGAAGTCCCTGATCCTATCAAGGATTCCGCACCATTGGATGCAGATAAGAAGCTGTGGAAGACTGATTGGCTCTTGCTGTGGATTCCCGTGGAAGAGATGTGGGAAAGCACGCACCTTCTCAGTGGGAGGAACTAGAAAGCTTGTTTGGAGCTGTATCCGAATGCCTGGCTCTTAGGAAGGTCTTGATAAAGGTTGTTCACTAAACAAATTTATGTGGTGATGGATTAGTTTCTTTTATTAAGGCCTGGACTCTGTTTCCTACTCAACCTACTCTCCTCCCACCATGAGTCCTTCAGGTGCACATTCCGGTTCCTCTCTATTTAAGCCACCTCTCTCTCCCATGTCCCTATCACGGCTATGCTCCAACCATTGACACCTGCTGTGGGACGTCGTACTGTATGCTGTGAATATGTGTTGCTCTGATTGGTTGATAAATAAAATGCTGATTGGCCAGTAGCCAGACAGGAAGTATAGGCAGGATAAGCAGACAAGGAAAATTCTGGGAAGAAGGAGGGCTGAGTCAGGAGTCACCAACCAGACACAGAGGAGGCAAGATGACCAGGCAAAACTGAGAAAAAGCTACCAAGTCACGTGGCTAAACATAGATAAGAATTATGGGTTAATTTAAGTGTAAGAGCTAGTCAGTAATAAGCCTGAGCTAATGGCCAAGGAGTTATTATTAATATAAGCTTCTGAGTGATTATTTTATAAGCAAGCCACAGGACTACGGGGGCTTGGCAGAACCAGAAAAACTTTCCAACTCCAGACACCCTACTGTCATCTCTTGGAGGTCAGGGTAAGGGACTGTGGTTTCCTTTCCCTCTCCCTCATGGACAAGGGAGAATCTCAGTGAGCATTTCCCTCTTGGACCTTGACCAAATCACCAGTGATTCAAATAACCATAGCCTGGATTTATTTGTATTTTTTATTCTGTTCTTACTAAACACAGTAGTGTGGTTGCAAAGCGCAAATTCATTTCCTCCTTTTCCTTGTTAACTTGATTCTCCTGTCACTGTTTCTCTTTGAAGATACATTTGTCAAGGAGCAATGGGCATCTTTACCTCTTCTGGACCATGCGACGCCACAACCTGGATATCTAAGCTACCTAGCCCAAAGCTCCAGCTTCTAGTAGCCTGCTACCCCAGTCCCGTCACCCCTCAAGTGATGTCCCATCACCCATCACCACCTTATGGTCCCAGAGCCTGTGCCATTAGGACTTTCCACTGTGCCCCCACCATGTTCCAGATGCCATCTCTTCTCACAATGAGTTTACCTATCATCTCCCAGCTAACCCTTCTCTTCCCCTAGCGGTTGAGCTGTCTTCACATCGGCTCAAATAAAGAGGTGATGAGTGAATTGAACCTCCTCACACTTCTCCCAGGGATCCACTTCGTCTTTCTAGCCATGTCCTATATAGCATTAGCTTGGAAAAGTAGGAAAGTGCTTATTAGCTATTTGCCAGGGCTAACTGTAGGAAAATGTACCCAACACAGGTTTCAGAAAACATAATTTTAGACCCATGTATACATTATCCTTACATTTATTAAGTGGCTCGATATTTAGACCATGGCACTGTGTTATTGTCACTGGGTATATGTCAGTTTTTTGAGGTTGCTAAAACAAATTACTGGAGACTTGGAGTTGTGGGCTGGCGTGCAGTGGTGAAGTGTTTGCCTAAGCAATGAGGCTATGGATTTGAACTCCAACTTTACAAAACAAACAAACAAACAAAATCCTTTAGGCTTTAAATGCCATGAATTTATTCTTGTGTAGAGGTTGGGTTGGTTCTCTAACATGAGTTTCATGGGTCATTATCAACCTGTAAGCAGGACCACACTTTGGTTGGGGCTCTGAGGGGGAATCCATTTCCTTGTCTTGTGCAGTTGCAGTCCCTCGCTCCTGGCTCCCCCTTTACCTCCCAAGCCAGCAGCATAGCACCTTGTAGCCTTTCTGTCCTTGACTGCTTCTACTATTGCAGCCCCCCTGCCCCCCAACAAGCCTGACTTCCTTATTTCCCTGTTGTCTACATAAAAAACCTTTGTGATTGCAATGAGCCCACCTGGATAATGGCTGTCACCTTAGAGTCCGTGACTTGTTTGCATCCGTAAAGCCCCTTTTGCTAATAAGGGGACAAATGCTTGGGTTCCATTCATTTGGTGTGAGTGTCTAGTATGAAGGAATTCACTTTGTCACATTGAGAATCCTCCAAAAACATGATTGTCTAAGTATATTTTTTGATTCCTTGCTTTATTTCCAGATGCAGAGAGAAATTGTTTATGCAAGAGGAGATGGCCTCGTAGCCCCCAGACCGGGATCCACGGCTCACCCACCCCATGCAATTCCAAACTCCCCACCATCCACTCCAGTGCCCCATTCCTTGCCTCCTTCCCCATCCAGAATTCCTTACGGGGGCAGCCGTCCCATGGCTATTCCTGGCAACGCCACCATCCCCAGGGACAGACTCTCTAGCCTGCCAGTCTCCAGATCCATCTCGCCAAGCCCGAGCGCCATTTTGGAAAGAAGAGATGTCAAGCCCGACGAAGACATGAGCAGCAAAAACCTAGTTATGTTCAGAAATGAGGGTTTCTATGCCGACCCTTACCTCTATCACGAGGGACGCATGAGCATAGCCTCGTCCCATGGCGGCCACCCATTGGATGTCCCAGATCATGTCATCGCGTATCACCGCACTGCGATCCGGTCAGCAAGTGCTTACTGTAACCCTTCCTTGCAAGCAGAAATGCATATGGAGCAGTCATTATACAGACAGAAGTCAAGGAAATACCCCGACAGCCATTTGCCTACCTTGGGCTCCAAAACGCCCCCAGCCTCTCCGCACCGGGTGGGTGACCTAAGAATGATAGACATGCACCCTCATCTTAACGCACACGGGCCCCCTCACACCCTGCAGCCAGACCGGGCCTCACCCAGTCGCCAGTCCTTCAAAAAGGAGCCCGGCACCCTGGTGTATATCGAAAAGCCACGGAACACTCCAGGATTATCCAGCCTTGTAGACCTGGGGCCTCCTCTAGTTGAGAAACAAGTTTTTGCATACAGCACTGCTACGATCCCCAAAGACAGAGAAACCAGGTAAGGCATAGGGGTGGTCGAGGGTGGTCTGTGCCTGTGTGTTGCTGAGAACCCCTTAGTAGATCCCAAGTAGGGAACAAAATTCTGAGCCTCATAGAAAGTGGCCCTTCCCTGCAGAGTTCCTGAATGAGCGGGTTGCAGGTCACTGAGGCCCACCAGTGACCATGTGAAAAGAGAAAGAGGCACCACAAAGACTACCAGCCCCTCTCGTCCCTAGACTCTGGTTCTCACAGCATTGTTATTATTGGGAAGAAAATGTTGATTAACGGAAACTATGCAGACAATAGATGGAGGATCATAATAATTGTCTGTCACAGAAAATGAATAGTGGCTTAACTGTTGGTCACAGCCATTCGCGTTCCACCTATAGAATGCAATTTCATTTTCTCATCTAGTTTTGGAAAATGGAAAGAATGAGTTTGCATGAGCATGGACTGTTTGGATTTAATACTCGTTCAGGAGTGGAACTGGAATGGGAAGAGTTTTCTAGTGAATAAAACACTCTGGGTATTCAAATTGTGTGTGTGTGTGTGCGCGCGCGCGCGCGCTCCAGTATTCAAATTTTATACCCTGAATGTATCTTGAAAATTCTCCAAAATCTGCAAAGTGATAATTGAAAAACAAATTTTCATAGGAGAAAGTTCCCTAGCCTGAATTGATTGAACTGAATAAAAATAATTATAGTCATAAAATTTAGCAGAGAAATTGAAGTAAAAAGGGCAACTTATCTGTTTCACGTAGGTTCCAAAAGAATAAATATAAGAATCAGATACTAAGTTGCTCGGAACCTGCTTAGAACTTCCATTCCTCACTAGAAATGGTTCCATTGCACACGATTATATAACCCTATAAGTAGTCCAAACTTGTCTTCTTCACTTACTGTTTTCACACTCAAATCAGTCCAAAGCCCTGTCGCCTCTAGCAGAATTTGATCAAGTGAGGCCGTCCCTATTTGTTCAGTCATAAGGAATCTCATGGCACAAAGGTTTCAGGAAAATGGAACAGGAATGAGCCTGAATGTTTTGGAGTTATTAATGCAAGAACAAAATCCAACTCTCACCGCTGGTAGAACAGAGACTGGCTGACTGGCTTGAGAACGTAGAACTAAAAAAAGGCGGCGCTTGGAGCTAGTGCTGAGCACTCAGCAGATATGGTGACAGATGCGTCCTCTGAAATGGTCTGTGAGGTGTAGGGTGGGAAATGCTGTGTCATGGGGAGGATGAGAATTAGAAGCACAAAGATTTAGTGAAGGAAATGATTAAAAAAAAGAATCCACTTCCAGGATAGAAGGCTGAGAACCAGAATCCGCTCTCTCTACCGGTATTTCCACCATGCTACCACTACTCCATGGGTGCCCTGAGGGGAGCAGAGAACCAAAAGCCTGATTTACCACCATCACATGACACTGTTCCCATGCTAGGTTCTGGGAGCATTTTGTCAACAGAGGTGTTATCCTCTGTATTAGTTATTTTTCTGTTGCTGTGATAAAATACAATGATCGAAAGCACCTTATAAAAGAAAGAGTTTGTTTTAGCTTATGCCTATAGAGGCCTGGATGTCCCTAATGGTGGGGAAAATGTGGGAGCAGGAGGCCAGAGCAGGAGGTTGAGAGATCACATCTTAACTGCACACAGGAAGCAGTGTGAGAGCTGGAAGTGGGGCGAGTCTATAAACTCTCAAATCCCCCCCCCCGGCCCCCCCCCCCCCCCCCGTTCTACCTCCTACAGGATCCCTAAAATCCCCAAGCAGTGCTGCCCACTGAGGACCCAGTGTTCAGACACGTAGGGGCTCTTCTCATTCAAACCACCGCATCCTCCTCCCCACGGTGTGGTGTCGTTGATGCAGATGCCGCAGGTACCCAGCCCGCAGAGCCACGTAGTCCCATTCGTCAAGAGATTTGGTAGTGGGTGTGGTGGGGCGCTCTGTAGTCCCAGCACTCAAGACACTGAGGTGTGGGGACTGCTGCAAGGTCCAAGTCAGCCTGTGAAACCCTGGATTAAAAAATCCAATCAAGCAAACAACCAACAGCAAAAGCCACAGCCTCTGAGGATGTGTGGCGGTGCCGTGTGCGGCGTCCTGACCAACGCCTTAAAGGATACTCCCTCTCCATTCGCCAGTGTCCCTGTTGGATTTTTCACTCTCTTGTGTAAAAGGACAGGCCAACCTCAATGACTTCATTTTTTTTTTTTTTACAAATCTCAAAAACAAGCCCATAGATTTCTTCTTTACATGTTATAAAACATTTTTATACAATTCAAGTTATGTTATATCTAGACTAGAAAATATTAGAAAAGTTAACTAGGAAAGATGAGTGATCACCTAAGACACAGTGTCATTGTCACCACTGTGTTATGACAGA
>CABHPH010144447.1:0-37405 GCA_902168325.1 Peromyscus nudipes
CTGCCTCTGCCCTGCAGAGTGCTTTCTCACCAGATGGAACACTGGAGAACAGAACTGCTTTTCTCTGAGAGACTGAAGCAGCTGGGTCCCCAGTGGAGAAAAGGTCTTGAGCTTGGGGACATCAGGAATGCACTGGGGTCTGGGTGGCCTTGAATCAGGGGCAGAATCTGGGATGGAGTGCTTGGGAGGCGCTCTGTCCGGACAGAGGTCCAAGAGGATGGATTTGGTACAGGTGAGGGACCAGCTGATGGCTCATGGGTGACAAGCAGGCACGTGACTGTGGCTGCAGGCTGGAGGCCAGCTGAATGCCAGGCAGCAGAGGGTGGTGTGTCTCTTGTGGTGGTTTGAAAGAAAATGGCTCCCAAAGGGAGTGTCACTATTAGGAGGTGTGGCCTTGTTGGATGACGTGTGTCACTATGGGGATGCTCTTTGAGGTCTCTTTTCTCAAGTTCCCTCAGTGTGACTGTCAGTCCACTTTCTCTTGTCTGCAAGATATAGGATACTCAATTATTTCTCCAGCATCACGTCTGCCTGCATGCTGCCATGCTCCCCACCACCACGATAATGGACTGAACTTCTGAAACTGTAAGCTGCCACCTCAATGAGACATTTTCCTTTAGAAGAGTTACCATGGTCATGGTGTCTCTTCACAGCAATAGAAACCCTAACTAAGACAGAAAGGTACCAGGAGTTGGGTATTGCTGCAACAGGCCTGACCATGTATGTGTTTGTTTGGAAGAATTTGGACTTTGGTGCTTTGGGTTAGGAAAGCAGTGGAATGCTTTAAGCACTGCTTAATGGGCCATACTGGTAGGCGCATGGAAGACAGCGGTCCTAAGAGTGATTTGAACTGTCTGGGGGCTGGATCAAGAGGTTTCAGAGGAGAATTTTGGTATGTTGCCTAGAAATCACTCTTGTGATATTTTGGTGAAGGAAGTGGCTGCCTTTTGCCCTTGTCCATAGAGCCTGTCTGAGGCTAAAGTGAAGAGTTTTGGGTTAATCTTGTTGGCAGAAGAAATCTCAAAACAGTCTAGTATAGACTCTGTCCTATGGACATTAGTGGTAACTCTAGTGAAGATATATAATGAAAAGGAGTGAGCTGAGCAAGGAAAAAACATTTGAGGAGAAAAAGGGCACCAGAAAGTGGAATGGCCTGTGTTCAAGGAGATAAACAGATTAAGAAATGGAATAAAGGGAGTGGTGACCTCAGGGCAAGATCCCATCCAGCTAAGTTTCCAACTTGTGAAGAGAAACTGAGGAAAAGTTTAGAGTCGGGTGTGGTTAAAGGAAGCCTTTAATCCCAGCACTCAGAAGGCAGAGGCAGGCAGATCTCTGAGTTTGAGGCCAGCCTGGTCTCCAGAGCAAGTTTCAGGACAGCCAAGCTTAGGCAGTGAAGGACAGAAAGCTGATGAAGATGTAATTGAACGAGGGAGCCATGTTCCAGCCCCAGTAGGCAGCAGAACTTGGCAGCTTCAGCCTTTGAGTTAAGGATAGAAGAAAGCTATGGTGTTATGGAATAAAGCTGCTGAGGCCAGGCATGTGTCAGGGGTGTCCCTGGATGGAGACCCAGTAGAGAGCCATCGCATGAAGCTGTGAAGTTGAATCCTGGATTGCCTTGGAGAATCCAAGATGTTGGAGATGCCGGAGCCGTGGGATACCTGCCGAGGAGAGCTGCTAACAGGGAGTGGAACCAGCCCAACAGAAAGAAGTGTGTTGCAGTCAAACCTGAATGGAGTTGGAGATCTGAAGAACATTTTGACATCAGACATAGAGATGCAAAGTTTGAAGTTTGTCCAGATTGTTTTTGGTCTTGCTTTGGTCCAGTATTTCCTCACTATGCTCCCTTCCTATGTTCTGGAATGATAATGTATATCTCATGCCATTTTGTGTTGGAAGTATGTGATCTTTTTTTTTATTTTGATTTTATAGTTAAGAGATTGCATAAATCTCAGAAGAGATTTTGAACTTTTAAACATTGTTGAGACTGTTATAGACTATGGGGACTTTTGAAGTTGAACTGAATGCATTTTTGCATTATGATATAGCTATAAGCCTTTGGGGACTGGAGAGTGGAATGTAATGGTTTTAAAGAAAATGGCCCCCAAAGGGAATGGAGTTATTAGGAGGTATGGCCTTGTTGGAGGAAGTGTGTCACTGTAGGGGCGGTCTTTGAGGTCTCTTTTCTCAAGTTCCCTCAGTGTGACTGTTAGTCGACTTCCTGTTGCCTGCAAGATGTAGGATACTTGGCTATTTCTCCAGCACCACATCTACCATGCTCCCCGTCATGATGATAATGGACTGAACCTCTGAAACTGTGAGCCACCACCTCAATTAAAAGTTTTCCTTTATAAGAGTTGCGGTGGTCATGGTGTCTCTTCACAGCAATAAAAACCCGTAACTAAGACATCTACCTAGAGGAGCCTGAAGGCGAGCAAAGTCAGAATGGAGGAATGCTATGATGTGCTACTTTGGTGAGCGCCCACTGTGTGCCTGATGCCATACTAAGTGCTTCGTGATAGCTGATTTAATCTTTAGTGATTCTACCAGGGAGATGCTCTCATTACCTCTGCAACATCCAGATGATGAATCAGGCTCAGAGAGGCTGACTTGGCCAGGGTCCCAAAGCAACCTGTGGCAGCGAAGGGATAGGAACCCAGGACTGGTCTACATTTTCCTTTCATCTGTGTCCTGAATTCTCAGCTGAGGAGATGAGGGAAGGCTGCTGACCTGGCACCTGCCCTCAGCCTTTAATTCTCTGAAGTTCTATACTGTACCAGGCAGGGATGATGACAAGGTTAGGCTAAGTCCGCAGCAGCAAGGATTAAAGGTAGACTTTGGGAGACAGAGGTAGTCCGGTGGGTGCACTGGGTGTGTGAGGAGGCTCTGAGGACATTTCTTTCTCCTTGGTCCTGCATATCTTTTGCTCTTCTGGCCTGCCCTCCCCGCAAAGAGCCGGAACAAAGCTGGCAAAATCAGAGTCAGCAGAAAAATCTAATTTTCACCTTGGACACGTTTGTGGCTGACTGATATTCACCCAGCTTCTCGACAGGCCTGTGCTGAGTCCCGCCCTGGGTATCTGAAGACCTCTGTCGGGACGCATGCCACAGCGGAGACTGGACACCTCCAGATCTTAGAAGCCTCGAGTTCCCCTCCTGCGCAGTGGGCATGACCAACCCCCATGCCTGCACTCCAAGGAAGGCACAGGTGTGAGAGGGGGCAGGCATGGGGTGTGGAATGCTGGCCTGGAGGGCCTGGGCACTGTGACAGGGCCAGCAGCCTCTGCATGGGCCGACAGCTGCTTCTGTAGAAAAGCTATACTATTCACAGTGGAGTGTCAGCTATGGAAATGGCTGTCTGTAGAGAGCTTGCTATGTGTGAAGACCTGATTTTGAGCGCCAGCACCCCTGTAAAAGCTGGGCATGTTGGAGTGGCGGTAACCCCTGAGCTTTCCTGGCAACTTAGCCTGGTCCAGTGGGTGAGCTCAGGGCTCAGTGAAAGGCTGCCTAAGAAAGGCTGCCTAAAGCGGTAAAAATGAAGGCTGGAGAAATGGCTCAAAGGTTAAGAGCACTGGCTGCTCCCCCAGAGGATTCAGGTTCGATTCCCAGTACCTACATGGTGGCTCACAACCATCTATAACTGCATTTCCAGGGGATCTGGTGCCCTTTTCTAGACATGCAAACACAGCCTGCACAGACATACATGCAGGCAAAATATCCATCTATATGAAATAAATAAAATAATTATAAAGTGGAGAGCAATAGAGGAAGACCTCTGATACCTCTGTTTTCTACATACATGTGCACCTGTAGACACCAACACCTGCACACACATGTACTCACCCCTCCATCCCCTGACATACAAACACTCACCCCTCCACCCACCCTCACATATCCCCCCCCCCCCCGACACTTCTCACAATATGCTCACTTTTCCACCCACACAAAATATCTAGAAGGAGGGTCTGGCCACAAAAGGCAGCTCTCCGGCCTCAAACTGGCCTGAGGTTCTTCCAGCTCACAATGTCTGGACCTGACTCTGCAAGTGAGATGTATTCATACTTAATATTTGTAGAAATACAATCAAGCATTTGCCTTCTGGATACATTGATTGGTGTTTATTGATGAGGCCTGTGTTTTATGCCATACACCCACACTCACTGTTAATAAAGAGCAGTCGGAAGCTTACTTAGATGAGCCTTAATCATAGATTAGGAATCTGTGCCTCGGTCTCTCCCACCGGATTACTTACATCTTCCAAAGTCTACCTTTAATCCTTCCTGCTGCAGACTTAGCCTAGTCTTGTTTCTATGGCAACAGAACATGATCCGCTCGCTCGTGTCTTAAACTCAGAAAGGAAAGTGTGGGGAGGGGGTGGCCGTCTCAGGGCCCCTCCAGTTTCAAGTCAGTGTTAATCATGGCCCCCAGGCTCAACTGAAGCCAGAGCAGGATTTAGTGACTGTTCTGAATTTGTTCTCTCAACTGCCCCTCTCGGGGGCGCTGTGGGCGCACTTCTTTAGTATCTAGAGCACATTGGGTTTACAGGCCCTTCTAAGGGTAGGCTTGGGAAAGCCCTGGTGGTGCTGGGAGGGATTCTAAAGGTCATAGTGGCCGGTAAGGGTTGTTGATCGGGTTCCTAAGAAGCAAACTGTTCTGTAAAGACCACATCTCCCACTCTGGGTGCCTGTGGGCTGTGTTTCCTGGGAACTCTTCAGCTAGGCTGCTGTAACTCGGAGCAACCTTAGACGATATGTCAATGAGTGGGTGTGGCTGTGTGCCAATAAATCTTTATTTATAGATGCTGGGATTTGAATTTCGTATCCATTTCATATGTCACCAGATCTGTCTTTTTCTAGTTATTTGTAACTGCAGGGAGACTGCGGGCTCTCTGGCTGTGCGAATGCAGGCAGGGGAGGATTTGGCCAGGCTTAGAGTCCTTTACCGTGAATCTGGGCCTTGACTTCCTGTCTTGTTCTGTTCATCTAGAGGCTTGGCTGGAGGCTGGAAAATATTCAATTCAGAAACCCAGGGCTTAGATGGGAGAGAGGTAGCCGGGCTGAGGCCTTGGGTATGACCCGGTGTCTCCAGGGTTCCCTTCCCTCTAGGATGGACTGACAGAAGTCTTGACAGGGAGACAGTTGAGGCAGAGGCCTGGGGAAGCTGGAGGCCCTGGAGCTGAATAGGCTGCCATCAAGCTGTGAGTGCTGGGTAAGGGGCCTGCTGGGTGACAGGCAATGCAGGGGCTGCCCTCTGGCTGGGGACTGGGAAGGCAGTGTTCTCTCTGAGTCTGCAATACGTAGCCCAGTCATGGAGAGGGCATGGCTTCCTGGTCTCCACAGTCCTCCATGGCGTTCATCTTTGCTTGGCATCTCAGGAAACCCAGGGATGTGTGCTGGCCATGTCATTCTACCCTGCGGCTGAGGCTGATGGTGCGCTGGGTCTGGCTCAGGGGGGCAGCTGGGGCTCAGGGGACACCTTGCTGCCATTCAGAGCCCAGCGCTAGGGGCTGAGGTTATGGCTCAGTCGGTAGACTGCTTGCCTGGCATGCATAAAGCCATGGGTTCCGTCCCCAGCATCTCATGATCCAGGGATGGTGGAGCACAGTGGAGCCGCCTCTAATCTCAGGACTTGGGAGGCAGGGACAAGAGGATCAGAAGTTCAGAATTGTCGCCATCTATATATGGAGTTTGAGACTAGCCTGGGCTACATGACACCCACCCTGCCTTACAAACAAAAACAGCAGACCCCTGCTCTGTGATTGCTGCTTCAGTGATTTGGGTCACACATGTCACTGGCCTCTCTGAAGGCTTGGTCTTCCCATCTGTGGATTGGAGGTCCCTGGCCCCAGTGTCATCTGGGAAGGAAGGGTTTGAGGGAGGGGCCCAGCCTGCTCAGACATCCTTGGGTCAGGTAAGGCAGGGCTGGGTCCTGGTGCACGGGGACACCAGACAGGGAAGTCTGATGTTCCTGGAATTGGAAGAAGCCTATCTTCTGGCAGACATGGGTGCTGGCTCTGTCCCTTGGCCAGGTAGAGTGGCAGGAGGCAGGGGCTGGGACAACACAGCCCAGGATTGTCACCCTGCCTCAGTAATTCACATGGGGTCCCATCCTCCCACCCAATGACAGCCCATGAGGAGTGTGCAGTTTTGGGTAACAGACTTGGGGAGAACCTCAGAGCCCCATCTGGGGACTGGGAACAGTGGTGTTCAGTGGTGTCCCAGTTCCCCGGAACCTCCATTATCTGGCCAGCAAGTCCCATGTGCTCTGCACCTTCAGGATGCGTGGTCTTTGAGGACCCCAGGCAGCTGGACTAAGAACCTGCTTCCCTCTGCAGCGGAGCCCACGATGGGGCTACTGTCTGGGTAATGAGGTCTTCCGTGTGGTAACCCCTCCTCAGAGCAAAAGAGGAAAAAAGAGAAGGAAATAGGATTGCCTGGAATTTATTAGTCTAATTACATTTTCCTAATACAGTTGACCCCCGCTCTCAGCAGTGTGCTTATCAAAGCCGCCATCGTGCCAGCATTATTGGAGTTTTAATAAGAGTCAATTGGTTATTGTCCTTGCTGTGTGGGACACTGCAGACCTAATCCCTGCGGCCCCCGGGGAAGGCAGGGTGCTTGCTGGCTTTGCGCAAATATTATTTACATTAATAACATGGATTAGAGTCTTGGTTGATGCGGTTGGGAGAGGCAGAACTTTTCTTTGTTCAGGAGGGGCACACGCAGGCAGCAGCGCGGTGCTGAAGTCAGAGGAGTGTTGGGACGGGAGTCAGGATGCAGCATCTCTAGGTGGCCCCTGCCCGTCGCCGCGCCCTGCTGTGTGAGCTTAGGTGTGCTGCCTACTCCTCTGGTCCCCCTGGATTGAAATGAGGTGGCCTGTGGGATGCCCTGTGTGATGGTCGTGGGGTGAGGCTGCTTGGAGTTGGGGTGTGCGGGGAGCAGTGAATTCAGAGACAATGATCCAGGCGGTGGTCGATGGTATAGCTTCTCCCTTGTGTTGAGCCTCTTTGGTTCTGGAACAAGCTTCTGGAATACGATGCTCTTTCCCAGTTGCTTCCAGTTACTTTATAGAAGTGGGGGAGGGGCAGGTTGGCTTCAAGGAGAAGAGATTCATTTTCTGCCCTTGTGTGTGTGAGTTCCATGACCTTGGGCATCGTTTTCTTTCATAAATGTTTTACTTTCTGTTATTGGGTATGTGGGTGGGTACCACAGTGCACATGTGGAGGCCAGAGGACAACTTTCAGGAGTTGGTTCTCTCCTTCTATTATGAACCCCAAGGGGGGTAGGGACCCTAGAGCCAGGGACCCTAGAGCCAAGGCAGGGTAGGGCAGTGCCTGGAAGAGCTAGGGAAGGTCAGGACATCAAGACAGCTCTGGATTTTGTGTCCTGATTCTAGAGCATTTTAGGTCCATCTTTCTGGAATGTTTCACGGAAGCTCACGTCATGCAAATGCTACTTTCCTCACAGTGCAGTGACATCTGTGGACCTTGCACTCTTGCTCACAGAGCGTGACCTGCAACCCTGTGCTCCTCCGCCCCAGGTCTGTGTCATGCTCACATCCTGCTCCCCTATTTACCAGGTTAACGTGTGTTGCATAGTGGAAGGTGACCCTCACACTTTGGGATGGCAAGTGTGGGATGTGGTGCTCATCTTGGGCACCTTCTCTGATATCTGGGATGTGGCTTACCAGAGCTGAATGCAGAGACACTCTAGACTGGACTGGGCTCAGCAAGAGAGAATTCTATGATTGATTAGTGATGCCTTCCTTATCCATGGCAGTGAGGGAGAAGAACTGTGTGTCTGCTAGTGATGGCCACCTGAGTCTGTTGCCTTCCTGGGTTCCTGCCCTGTTCTGTGCTTGGGAAGGCAGCTTTGTGGGGTACAGACCCTTGTTGACTTTCTTAGAGATGGAATAGGGGCTGAATTCTGTTAGGCCCAGCTGGTTCTGGGGGGTTGGGCATTGCTCCACTCTGAGACATGCGTTCATCATGGCCTGTGCTTTGCCACCAAAACCCACCATGAGTTGCCCTGTGTTAGGTGAGCTGGGGCCACTGCAGGAGAAACTGTGGACAGAAAGGGGTGCCCCAGGCTTTGGACCTTAGCGCATGGATCCCACTCTTTCTGGGTAGTATCTCACTGGTCTGGAGGGGCTGTGAGCTGAATCAGTTCTCTGGTCTCATCCTGGGGTGTCTTTTGGTTTCCCATGGAGCTGTGTGGAGGTACAGGGCTGGAGTCTCCAAGCTTCACTGGTCTCCCAGGATCTTTTTTTCCTTCTCCTGGTAAATACTGTGGCATGGGTGTCCCATCGGCTGAAGGGACATTGTTGGGCATGGCTGCTGATACAGAGGGGGTGCTTATGGCAAAACAGAACACGTAAGGGGGCTGATCCCAAGGGGCAGAGACCTGAAGAGAAATCAGTGTCTCTAGCGGCCAACCGGTGCGCTCATGAAGTGGCATCATGGGTTTGCTGTGTGGCTGTGGGCAAGTTCTTCCCCCCTTGGGGCTCATTTTCCTTCTCTGTGCAAAGAGAGGAGTGGGTGAGTGGAGTTCTAAGGGCTCTTTCTGCTGTGCCTGCAGAAGTGCTTAATCTGGTTGGCAGAAGTAGAATGTTCCAGAGCCTGGAGAGCAGTGGTTGGGGGCTGGTGCCCAAGGTGATGGGTGGACTGCTGAAGAACTGCCAGACCTGAGCAGCTGACGAGGAACTGAGAGACGCGCTGATGACACCCTGACCTATGCAGGGTACACTGGGCCTGATTTAGCTGGGAGGGGGATCTGCAGCCTCCAGGTTAAGCTCCATCCCTGGCTGCTCTCTGCCTCCCCAGTTCCTCCTCCCAGCTGAGGGAATCCCAGCTCCCAGGCTGACTTCTCTGAACTCCTGCACCCATTGGTTCTTGGTTCTGCCATGTGATGGCATCCTGCATCTTAGCCTCTTGACTCCATCACACTGTTGTGTGCATGGGCATCATTGTGTGCATGGGCATTGTTGTGTGCATGGGAACCATTGCATGCATTGGCACCATTGCATGCATCTGCACCATTGCATGCATCAGCACTGCACGTCAGCACTGTTGTGTGCATCCTCTCTGACTTTGACCTTGCACCTGTGTGTAGACGTCAGCCAACTTCACACTCCGGCTCCTTCCCCACCTTCTGGGTGTGTTGTTGGCCTCACCGTTTGTATCACGTGAACTGGTCTTGTGGCTGGAGTCCCCATCACGAGACCCTCAAAAAGAGGCGGTCTTTGCTGTTGGCAAGACAGGTGTGCTCTGCTGTGGTAATAAGATATAAGCACAGCCTAGGGTCTGCAAGGGCTTGGAGCTCTCCAAGATGGCTCCTAGGTCAGAGTGGCTTTGATCTGGGACTCAGCCTCCCAGCATGGGACTGTCACCTCTGAAAGCTGCAGAATGTGAGATGGTCCTGCCCTTTAATGGAGTGTTAGTTCAGAAAAATCCCTTCTGCTCATATGGGATGGAATTAGCTAGAAAGGGCCTCATTGGCCCATCTAGAGCTGGGGTGGGGACGTGGATATAGATGAGGGACTGTACCCCAGCCCATGAGTCCAGAAAATTGACCAACCTCAGCCTGGCTAGACATTACAGTGAAACCATATAACGGTCGGTCCAGGGTGGAATCTGACCAGTGTGGAAGGTGCTGGTCTTTCTTCTTGCTGTAATCCTGCAGCCTGGCCTCCTGCTGCGGCATACCAGCAGGGACAGAGTGGGGGAGGCGTTGTCTCTTGGGTTCTGGCGAAATTATTTTAAGACTTTGTAAAGCAAATTAGAATTTCAAACCATCCAACCCTCTTGAAAGCAGACTGGGGGTGTGTTAGGAGTAATTTAATTTTTGCTTTGTTTTATTAATAGAGCGTGGGAGGGAAAGAGAGAGGGAGAGAGGAAGATGGGGGCTCGGGGCCTGGGTGGTGTTGTCAGCCCTGAGTTAGTGTTAGACATGGACAGTGTTAGTCTCTGGGGTGGGAGTGGAGACCTCCTCAGGACACACTGAGGCTCTAGGGCCTGGATGACAGCTCCAGGGAACACAGATAAGAGGGGTCTGGAGGATGGGCTACCCATGAAGGAATCTGAAGAAACAGGACAGGGGGCAGGGATTCCAGCCTCTCAGGCTCCACAGGCACCTCCAAGAATCGGACTCTTCTAGGGGCTGGAGCGAAGGCTTAGTGGTCAAGAGCATTTGCTGAACAAGCAGGAGGAGCAGAGTTCAGATCCAAGCACCCGATTAAAGCTGGGAACCCCAGCCCTGAGGAGGGTAGAGACTTGCTGGGGCTTGCTGGCTGCCAGCCTAGAGGATAAAACATGAGCTCCAGATTCAGAGAAAGACCCTGCCTCAAAATAACGAAGTGGAGAGCAGTGGAGGAGAGTGCCCTTTTCCAGCATTAGGGAAGTTTCCAGAACAGGCCGGGGGTTCAGGTATTGGAATGCTATACAGACATCAGCTTGTTCATTAGCTAAACACCCTCCTCTCCCATTCCACAGGATGAGAGACTGAGGGGTCCCCTCGGTTGGGAGCAATGGAGTTCCCTCAGCCCCTAGAGCCTTCTGCCATCCTAGCGAGTGGCGCCCTCTATGGACGGACTCCAGTAGGGTGCTTCTGCTATGACTGTCGGAGAAGGTCACAACATAAAAGATGAGGGGTTGGGGGGTCCTCTTAAGCACATCAGTCATATTACTATTTTTATTTAATTTTGAGTTTGAGACAGAGTATCATGTAACATACGCTGGCCTCAAACTCACTATGTAGCTGACTTGACTTTCTGATCCTCCTGCCTCCACCTCTTGGGTGCTGGGATTCCAGGCGTGTGCCACCCACCTGATTGTGCAGTAGTATTGAACTAAGGGCTTGATGAGTGTTAGGCAAGTGGTCTACCAACTAACCAGGAGTTTAATAACTTAAACCATGGAAACAGGAGTCCTGTGTTCAAAGCTCTCTCTTCAGAGTTGGCAAATTCGTCTACTGTGACTTCTGCGTGTCTCCCAGCCACATGGAGGGTCTAGAGATGTTCTGAAGTGTATGTGAGGATTATGCCAGGCATACATGGACACTTTTTTTGCAAGGGACTTGACATCCTGGGATTTGAGCATCTGGAGGAGGGGGCTCCTGGAACCTGTTCTCTGTGGATACCAAGGCAAATGCAGACAAGTGCATGTTTTAATAGTCTTTCTCAGTGGATTACATACTGTGAAAATGCACACCAATAAGTAGAGTCTTGTGTGTTCCTTGTATTTATTCATCACACACACACACACACACACACACACACACACACGGAAGGGGGAGAGGTGATGTATGCATGCACATGCCCATGCTATGACGTACTTGTGGAGGTCACAGAACAACTTTGTGGAGTTGGTTCTCTCCTTCCACCTTTACGTAGGTTCCCAGGAGTGATCTCCCGGTCATCAGGACTACATGGCAAGCACTTTTACCCCGTAAGCTGTCTTGACAACCCTGGTGTATTATTTTTAACAGTTGTATAGTATTTCAGAGCATGGCTTATTATAATTAAGCTGAAGGTTTCCCTACTGATTGACATTCATTTTATCCACTCCGCCCCTTTTAAACCATGGAAACAGGACAAAGATTAACCTCCTCATGCACACATATCCTTAGGTACCAGTTGCTTATTTCTCTGGGGCATAACAGAGGAGTTGAGTTGTTGGGTCAAGAGGTTTGTGTATTTTAATTTTAATTAATAGCTACTGTCAGCTTGATTTCCCCAGAGGACAAGGCTCTCACCTTCACCTTAGTAATTAGAGAATCCTCTCTCCAGGCTCTGGCTGCTAGCAAGTGTCCTATTGGCGGGCTGAGGATCTAAAGTGAGGCCTCCTCATTACTTTAATTTGCATTTCCCTGAGTGCCTCCCTCTGCAGCTTGTCATCAGAAGGCCGATGGTTCACTCTTGCCATCCTCTCTGCTGTCCTGGGCTCCTTTCTCCACAGGGTCATTTGTCCCGTCCTGTCCACTCCACCCACTCTGTCTCCAGTGCAGACATTAACCCCTTCTTACCTTCTGCCCTGAAGTTACTTAGCCCAGACACTGAGCTCTCTGCTAAGTTGGTGACAGTACCCTTGGCTGTGCGTGGTTCTGGCTCATTATATGGTTGAAGGTTCCATCTTTCCTGCTGTGGTTGGAGAGCCCCTTGTTAGCTGAGGACTGATTTAACTGTTCGTTTTCTAGCACGTATTTGCCAACTGTAGAACTCAGGGAAGGCCCCGGGATCAGTGACGCCGTTTGGGGGTACACTCAGGGTCCCCTTGAGCTTGCCTTTCCTGGGTTATTGCAGCTAGCCTGATCAGCTCAGGCAGCTAGGAGTTCGGGTCTGGGCGGGACTAGGAATCAGGGGCTGGTGGTCAGGGCGGATCACAAACATCACAGAGTGTGATCCCAACTCCTCAGAGTGGTCAAACCTCCAGAAGAGTCCTTGCCTGTCTTAGGCAACCCTGTCCATGCACTGTACCCAGGGGATAACTTGTGTCCTCCAAGCTTTAGGGCTGAGCAGAGGCTACAGGGTGAGGGCCAAGTGGGCCAGGTATGTGTGCTGGGGCAGGTCCTGGAGAAGAGACCTATGCAGGATGGTGGCTGGTTGCTTGTCGTGCTAGTAGAGTCCTAACATGGCCACAGGAAGAGGTGAGACTGTGGAGGTGTGCTACTGTGCTGTACAGACCAACAGACTTGATGCTCACCCCCTTTTGTGCCCTGAGGAGGGAGGGTAGGACCCTGTGTCCCTTTGACCTCATGTGCCTTGTAGAGAGTGTCCGGGGCTGCTGGGTTCTCTCGGCTGAGGGTTGAGGATGGGGTGCTTGTGTTCCTAGGGGTGTGTGTGGAATGAGAACTGGGAGTCTATTTCAGTCCTGCCCCTCCCCCAAGGTGTATTTCCGTTCTCTTGATGAGGTGCACCTTGTGAGGGAGGCGGCACGCTCCTGGTTATCAACAGACACGTAGGCAACACGCACGTGGGGACATGGCTCTTGGGATGAGCTCCCCTCACCCTGGTCCCTTCCCCTCCAGAGCCTGCAGCTAGCCCTGAGTGAGGGGGACATGGACACAGATGTGGGGGAACCTGGAAAAGGCATAGGTGGTGGGGACCCTGAGCCCCAGGGACGCTGACTCCTGTCATCTCCTTGGAACATCCTTTCTCAACACCAGACCCCTGTTCTCCTTTAGAAAACAGCTTCTACCTTATAGCTAGTTTATCAGCTTAGCTTTCCCACTTGGCTCACTGGACTGTAGACAACGTAAGAGCAGGAACCAGAAGATCCAGTCTCTGCACTGTCCCAGCATCCACTCTGGCACCCGGCATGAAGTTGGTACATGCCACCTGTCGGCAGTGCCGTGTGCATGAGATGAAGGCTATGTTTCCTGTTGTTTGTTTTCCTCCCCTATAGCAGAAGATGTTAATATCTATCCTTTGAAGCAATTTGGGTTCAGAGAGGTGGATGATTTGTTCTAGGTCACACAGCTATTTGGGCATGGGGGTGGGGGAAAGGAACTGAGGTTTTCTGGATGTTCACTAGCCGCCTGGCTCTTATGGAACCTTGCTGTCACCCCATCAGCTTTGAAGACCAAACTGTATTGATGGGAGAGGAAACAGAAGTCCAGAGATGGGCAGCCCTCCCACCCCCCAACACATCCAACAAGTGGGAAAGCTGGGGTTGGAGCTTAGATCTGGGTGAGTCTTGAACAGCGCCTCTTTTCACCACCTCACCAACCATTCTTCTCCTCTGGATCAAATCTGGAACCCCACGGTGACTCTGACATCTAGGGGCATGTGTGGGCACAAGCAGAAGGGTACAAATCCCTGGCATGCGCCCATGTGCAGGCAGGCGGTGTGGTGAGGAGGTTGGATGGGGCCGCCCGAGGGTAGGCGTCTTCCTTGGGTACCAGCCCGGTGGCTCTGTCTGCCTGAGAAGGAGGTGATGTTTTATGCATGGTTCCTAATTTTGCCCCAGCAGTCTCTGGCTATATTTAACCCCATTAATCATTATTGCTAGCTCCCGGGGGACGGATCTCTGATTAGTGTCAGGAACTCGAGGCAGAAGGAAGAGCAAGTGCACGCCGGCCCACGTCCTTCTCCCTGAGTGTGGCTCTCAGTCTCTCCTGTCTCTGCCATTGAGAAGCTGGAGGCTCCTGGCTGCTTTGCCCCAGGGTTCCTGCCCTGCGCCATCTCATTGCTGACTCTGTGTCACCGGAGTCAGGGCCTGTCATGGTAGCCAGCCCCACTTGATGCCTTGTACCCTCCTGTAGTGGTTATTTTCTTGACAAAAGCAATGTAAGGAAGGAAGGTGTGCTGTGGCTCACAGTTGGAGGATGCACGGTCCACCATGGTGGGAACGCATGGTGGCGGCAGCATGAGGCGGCTGGTCACGTGGCATCTGCAGTCAGGAAGCAGAGAGAGATGGATGCTGATGCTCAGCTTGCTTTCCCTTCTTAATTCAGTCCTGGACTACGACCCACAGCATGATACCACTGACATCTTGGGTAGGCCTTCCCTCCTGAGTTCAGCCTTTCTGGAGACCTCCTCACAGACATACCCAGAGATGGGATTCTATGGTGACTCAGTCTATTCAAGTTGAAAGCGAAGATGAACATCACACCTCTCTGGGCATCGGAGCCCAGGCAGCTCAGCCAGGAAGGACAGCTGGTGTCTTGCAGCTCAAGAAAGGGTGAGCTGAACACTTACCAGGCCTGTGGTGGCTTGCTGGTGTCTTGCAGCTCAAGAAAGGGTGAGCTGAACATTTACCAGGCCTGTGGTGGCTTGAGTGGGGAATGTCCCCTGTAATCTTGGGCCTTCAAGCTCTTGGTTCCAGGTTGATGGCTGTCTGTGGAGGTTTAGGAGGTGAGGTCTTGCTGGAGGGATTCTATCACTAGAGTCGGGCTTTGAGAGTTCATAGCTTGTTTCACCTAGCTTCCAGTCAGCTCTCTGCTTCATGCTTGTGGTTGAGATGTGAGTTCTCAGCTTTCTGCTCCTGCACCAGACTTGCAGCCTGCTGCCATGCCTCCCAACCATGACAGACTCTTACCTTCTGCAATCCTAAACCAAAATAAACTCTTCCATCTGTAGATTGCCTTGGTCATGGTGTTTTAACACAGCAACAGAGAAGTAAGTTAAGACCGGCTCCTCCTGTACACACATGCTTCCTCTGGGGCTGTCTGGCCCTTGTGCATTGATCTTAGACCCACATCTTCATATAGGCCATCATGGGTATTTTTCTGTATGCATTTTAATTTAAATCATTTAGTTTTGTTTGTGGAGACAAGTTTTACTCTGTAATCTAGGTGCTCACCCTGCCTCAGCCTCCTGAGTGCTGCCATTATAGTCATGAGCCACCATACCTGGCCTGTTTTAATTCTTCTTGACAAATGGGGAAACTGAGGCTCAGAGCTGTGTTTCCCAGCCCATGGCTGGTTCCAGCTGATGTATGAAAACACCTCTCCATTTACAGAGCTGCGTGGAAGATGTACCTGAGAGGGCTTGTCCTTCAGTTTCTGGAAGGTTCTGGCTGCATCCTGGGCAGCTCTGTACCTGGGCTCTCTCATCACAGATGTACCCGAGACCAGGGATAGACCAATAGGCAACACTCATTTTCTGGTCCCTTCGCCTTGACCTCTGGGCACTGGTTCCTTTTGATCGTCCACTTGACACTAGAACACGTGGGAGGTGGGCTTCCGGGCATGTCTGTGTGTGTCTGTGGGGGTTGTCTTGATCACTTACTGTGAGTGGGTCCTGGGCTGTACTAGAGAAGAGAGAGAGAGAGAGAGAGAGAGAGAGAGAGAGAGAGAGAGAGAGAGAGGGAGAGAGAGAGAGAGCGCGCGCTGAGCATAGCGAATAACTTAGAGATGGCTCAGTCCTGGCCTCCCTGCTCAGAAGCCTGGTGTTCCTCTCTTTAGGGCCGTGTGATACCTTCTAATCTCAACTAAAAAGGCTCATGTTCTCAGATGAAGCTTGTCATCATGTCCGTCTCTCAGGCAGCCTAGGGTTGGGGATGGAGAGCAGAGGAAGGCTCTATTCTTCTCTGGCCCTTCCTTAGTCCCCAGGAGCTAGTGTCACACTCCAGGGTTTGCTTTAAGGGAGATAGGGGACAGCTGCCTTTTTTTTTTTTTTTTTATTTTTTTTTTTTTTAGTACCTCTGCTCTGAACCACCTCCCAGGGCCCTCGTAGGATTAAATAAAAATGTAGTAAAATACAACAGGTGTTCGCACATGCAAATCTCCTTCTATTTTTAGTTTTCCCTTCCCTGCCTTACTTGGGACTAAGGGGGGTGGCACTTTAGTGAATCTAGGAAAGATTTAGGAGCAATAAACAAGAACGCTCAAGGAGTGCACGCTGCACACATGGAAAGCTGAGGCCTATGATCCCTTGGGCCCCACTGTAAAGCAGAAACGAAAGGGGGTGTTGCCGTCTCAACGTCAGACACATGTACACTCGTGTGTGGACCCTCTCAAGGACCCCACTGCCCTTCGATTGCAAGCTTTCTCTGTGATGGTGTTTGCCGAGTCCAAGGTGCCTCACGCAATAGATACACGGGGAGATGGTTTCGCAGCAGCTGTCTCCACCCTCCAGATGAACCCAGGCAATTCCAACCCTGCTTGCTGCCAGGAAACCCAGCATGGGGTGCAGGCTGTGCTGCATCTTGGCATTGCATTTCATTCCCCTGACACCCCTTCCTGCCAGAGCTGAAACCCCCCAAAGGCCCTCTGGGGCCTTTAAAAGCTGAGTTGGTGCAGGAGGAGCCTAGCAGGCGGCTAGCTGTGCTCTGTGGGGGCTGTAGGGAGATGCTGTCTCCTGGGGTCTCCTGGGGTGCAGATGCTGAAGTCAGCAGTGGGGCAATGGGGCCTGTGCTCCTTCAGCCATCTGGTAACTGAGCATGCTCAGACGGACTCTGCGGGGTGCGATTTGGTTCCTTGGTGGGTAAGGAAGGGAAGAAGTGGGGTGGGACAGCTTCAGGTTGTTCTTGATTCCATGAAAAGTAGGAGAAGGGCATATGTGTGTGCGTGCCCTGTGTGCGCATGTGTGCAAATCCTGCCATAAGGAATTCTAGAACTCTCCAGTTCCTGCCTCCTGTGGCTGTGGCCCACCCAGGACCCCAACTTCTACGCTGTGAGGTCTCTTAGAGCCCATGTTTTCCTCACCTGTGATGTGAGGAAATGTGACCCATGGACGGAGAGCGGAGAGGTGTTCACCCCTCCTCCACCTATAGGTTAATGGTTGGAGGGCATTTTCTTCCTGATGTAATCACTACTCCTGTAAACATTCCTAATGAAACTCATTGAGACACACATATATACAGCATATGCACATATGTATACACACCCAGATACACATGCACACACTATACACACCACACATATATCACACACATATACACACACACAAATGCCACACAAACACATATCACACATACGTACATGCAGCCTACACACACCACACACACCAATGCCACACACACAAACACATATCACACACACATACATGCAGTCTACACATACCACACACACATACACACACACACACACACACAAATGCCACACAAACGCACAAACACATGTAGCCAACACAAAAGACATGGAAGCAGAGTGGGGCTTGTCGGTAACAGGAGGAGACTAATTGGAGTGGAAGGGGCAAGGACTATGGAGCCCATTAATTAAGTACATGTATGAAGATGTCATAACAAACTCACTGTTATACATAATTAGCATATGCTAATTTTAAAAAGCATGCATCCTGTGGAGAGTCTAGGGCCACACGCTGGAGCCGACTTGGCTGAGTTTGGATTCTGTATCTTCCACGCTGGGACTTTCCAGAATGGCATTGGCAGACTTGCGCACTGAAACAGCATCTGGCCCAGCCCTGAGGTCTGGGGTGGCGGTCCAGAGGACTCAGGCCAGCTCTGGCCCCTGGGCAGAGGTCTTCCCTGCCAGCACAGGTACCTCTCTGCTCCCAGCCAGGATGTGGAATGTCTGTTTCGAGGGAGCCCTTTGGTTCATCATGGAGGGAGAACAGACTCCCGAGCACCAGGCAGTGGGGGATGGGTGCGCTGGGGCTTCCTCCCCAGCAGCTGGACTTGGCCACAGCCCTCACAGTCTTTGAGACTCCTGTCATTCTCCAGACAGATGGCACCACCACCTCGTAAGCCGCTGTGACAATTGGGGGTGATGGTGATGACAGCCCTTGGCACCTAATAGCTATCTGCCGTGAGAGGAGGAACCCATGTCTCCTAGGAGACCACAGCTGCCTGGGGCTAAGTACCCTTCTCCTGAACACACCAGCTCACAGGCTTCCCCCAAACTCTGTTCTGCAGGAAGCAGTTGAAATGTGAAAGTAGAGAGCTGGGGCATGACTCTGGGGTAGAGCACTTTCCCGCCTCGTATGAAGCCCTCACTTTGATCCCTAGTGTGCCAAGGGGTCGCTTAGGCTTCATGGGGTCCTATCTTCTCCCAGGGAGATGGAGGTCAGGGGTTGCCCTGTGTTCGTTTTGCACACGCTTTTGAGACACGAAGCTGTTTTCTGTTTTAAACTCTATGTTTGTGTCGCTGTGACTGCTCCTGCCATTCTGACATCTGGCCAAGGGCCCTCTCTGGTTTTCCACTTAAAATTTTTAACTTCGTAAGCTGGGTATGATGGTGCACACCTTTAATCTCAGCACTCAGGAGGCAGAGGCAGGCAGGTCTCTTTGAGTTTGAAGCCAACCTGGTCTACACAGCAAGTTGCAGGCCAGCCAGAGCTACACAGTTAGATCTGACTCAAAACAAACAAACAAACAAACAAACAAACAAACAAACAGAAAAGCCAAAAATTTTAACTGTGTGTGTGTGTATACAGAGAGAAAGAGAAAGGGGAGGGAGGGAAGTTTGTGTGCACCTGTGTGCACCTGTGTGTGTGTACGCATGCATGTGTATGTGTGTGTTTGTGTGTGTGTGTGTGTGTGTGTGTGTGTGTGTACAGGTGCACTTGGCTGTGCATTCCTGAGGAGGCCAGAGTACGTCAGGTGTCCTCCGTCTCTCTCGATGCCTGTTCCTTTGAGGGTCTCTCCCTAACCCTGGAGTTAGTGTTTTTGGTCGTTTCCCCGGCCCCTCCACATTGTTTAATTGACCCTTCTGCTTGGTTTCCTGAGACTTCACAAGCGTGCTCCTCAGTGGAGTGGGCCTGTGATTTCCCATCTTACCCCCTTCTGGATTCAGCTTGGGATGGGTTTGTGAACTTCTGTTTCACTGTCTAATTGAGGACGAACCTATTTCATGCTTGTCATCTGCCTATGAAGCTCCCAAGCTGCAGCCACCAAAGTAGTGGTGTCTTTGATAACTGGTTCAGTTTATTTAATAGTTTTAATGGTTCACATAAAAGAAAAAGCGAGTTATTGTATGTTTAATTATATGTAACTGTGTGGATCTGTGTGTGGGTATGTTCTCATGAGTATAGGTGCCTGTGGAGGCCAGCTCCATGGAATTACAGGCAGATGTGAGTCACCTGCTCTGTGTGCTGGAACTGAACTCTGGTCCTCTGCAGGAGTAGCAAATGCTCCTAAGGGCTCTCTCTACTAGCTTTAACAAGCATTGCAGCATGGGTGGAGAGACCAAGCTTCAACACGTGAGCCTTTGAGAGACTTGGGAAAGCAGTGCAGGGCGGGATGGGAGACAGTGGCTCATCACCCATGTGCCTCACTGTCCTGGTGTGCTCAGGGTTAGTGGCCACCCATGTAGAATTGTCCAGAAGGGTATGAAGAGATTCCCATGCCACTTCTCAGCATATCAGACAAGGGTTTCTCAAATAGCTGTGGTCGAAAGTGGGGTGTGGTGGCACACACGTTAAAACCCAGCATTTGGGAGGCCGAGGCAAGAGGATCGTGAGTTCAAGGCTGGCCTGGGATATGTAGTGAGACTGTGTCTCAAAAACCCTACCAAGGGGTTAGGGAAATGGCTCAGCAGGTAAAGTGCTTGCTATAAACACGAAGGTCTGTGTTCAGACCACAGCATCCTCGTAAAAGGCTGGGCGCTGGACACAGTGGTATGTGTCTGTAACCTCACTCTGGGGAGGGCGGAGCAGGAGAATGTACTCGACTAGCTGGTAAGTCGACCTTTCTGAGTGGGTGAGCTCCAGCCCCTGGCTCAAAGAGTAAGGTGAAGACCCCTGATGGCCTCTGTGCACCCACACCCCACACCCACCAAAACAAACCAAACAAGCAATGTCTGCTAGAGTTTACAGGGAGCCAGGGAGAGAGGCTGCACCTATTGTTCCCAAATTGCTGAGCCCAGCCAAAGGTCTCCATGGCTTTACAGCCAGCAGAGAGGGATGGAGACTGGTAACTCTAGTTAGAGCTAGGCTTTTAGGCTGACAGTGCTCAAGTTCAGGTTCAGCTCTACTAGACCTTTGCAATATGCCTTTCAGATACTCACTTCCCTTCTTAATTTTTTAAAATTACATTTATTTATTTGTGTGTGTGTGTATGTGTGTGTGTGTGTGTGTGTGTGTGTGTGTGTGTGTAGGTGTGCATGCGGGTGCATGTGTCACTGTGGAGGAGTGGATAAAGTCCTGAGTGAATGTGTACTGTTGACATAGGCATGGCAGTGTCAAGGACCTCAATGCCTTAGACTCATGGGAATGGTCCAAGGATTGGTGTCTGAACGACAGACCGTCTTCTCATCAGCCCCCTCCCTGGTTTGGGCTCTTGCCCTTCTCTCAGTCTCCCCTTCGGCCTCCTTACCTCACATGCTCCATTACTCCTCAAGACCTCTTCTGTCACAACCCCCTCTCTAGTTTCACGGCCCAGATGTGCACACATTTAAATCTGGGCTCCAGGTAGGAGAGCAAACTCGTGACATTTGTCTTTCTGAGTCTGGCGTATTTCACATAAAGATCTCCAGTGCAGCCATTTCCCTGCAAACGTCGTGACTTCATTTTTCTTTATGGCTATCTCTGTAACATTCCATCGCGTACACATACTGTAATTTCTGTAGCCACTCATCTGTTGATGGCTGTCTAGGCTGGTTCCATTTGCTGGCTGTCGTGAAGAGGGCAGCAACGGTCATGGATGTGCACGTGTCTCTGAGGTAAGCTGACTTAGTCTTTGCAGCTGTAGAGCTGGACCATAGAGCAGTTGGTTTGTTTTAGTTTTTTTGTGGAACCAGTATGCTGATTTCCACAGTGGCCATACGAGTTTGCATTCTCACCAGCTGTAGGTTCAAGCATGGACCCTGCTGGTCAGCTCCTCCTCAAAGCTCATCGAGGCCTCCTGCCCCTCACTTGCCCTTTTGTGGGTCAGGGTTCTAGATGACTGCCCTACCAATTATGACATGTGCCTTTGACTTTGATGTGTCTGCTCTGGCCTCACAAGCAGCTGGCTAAAGGCCGTGCACCCCATCTTCCTTCCTCCTCATCCAGGCCTGCCAGGTTCTTATTAGCCCTGTTTACACGGCCAGGATGTCGAGCAATTAATTTTTAATGGCTTGGTTTATTGCATGTTTGAACGGTTTATTGAGTAATTCCCACATCTAAGTGATTAATTCCCCAGAGTTCAGAATGACTGGTTAGTTTTACATTAATCAGGGTTTTTGAATGCCAGGAGACAATCAATCCATCCTTCCTGCCAGGGAGAGTTGAGGTGGAGCACCCCAAGCACAGTGAGGTTAAGGAAGAGAGTAATTAAAACCCATTCCCTCATGCAAATTTGATAGCATGCTCACATGTATTCCGCCCCCACATCTTCTCTTCTCTCTCCTCTTTCGAAGGCAGGTACTTCAGGGAGGCTCCATTCCACCTGGCCCTTCACAAGTAGGAATTCCCTGTTCTGAGCTCCCTGTGGCTGGGAGTGGGGTCCACTGAGCTCTCTGCTGAGGACTGTGGCGCTCAGGAGGGCTGCAGGGTTCTGGCCCCTGAGCCTTGCCTTGGCTCCTGGTTTGCAGGATCCTGCATCTGGTCTGGCCTTAGGATAAAACGCCTAGTTACACTTTGGGGGAGGACAAAAGACCAAAGGCCTCCGAAGACTCCCTAGGGAGGTCTGTGGTGGGGATTTGCCTCCTGTCCCCAGAGCCCCATTGTTTTGTTCCCCATGAGAGGGAATGGGGCAGGGAAGATATCGCTTTTTTTTTTTTAACCTGCCTCAGCTTCCAAAGGCCTTCATTCTTCGATTCCTGTGTCTCTTCCACTGGGCTCCTCTGAGTCTGATGGTCAGGAACTTTTGTGCCACCTGTAAGCTTGCAAGCTTCCTTCTCTTGGTCATGTGACTCAACATAGTGACAGGC
Source organism: Peromyscus nudipes (assembly GCA_902168325.1). NCBI lineage: Eukaryota > Metazoa > Chordata > Mammalia > Rodentia > Cricetidae > Peromyscus > Peromyscus nudipes. The sequence continues at coordinate 22,247 of CABHPH010144447.1, forward strand.
TCCAGAATTGGGGGTCTAAGCATTGTCACGCCTTGTTCAACTATAATAAGAGGTAGACCTTCCAGCCAGGCTCTTGGGTTCATATCCTGGCTCTTCACTAGCTAGCTAGCTGAAGGGACTTGGGTATGTCTAGCTATGCCTTGTTTTCCCTAACAGGGAAACCCTTGTAGAGGTGTGCTGGGGAAGCCAGAAGGGAGGTGTGTGGTGCGGGGATTCCATAGCATGGCTGTGACCTTCAGCTGGGGAGGGAAACAGAGGGTGGGTGGCTCTGCCTAAGTGGTCTGGCTTCAGTGGCCCATAGGACAGGTACTGGCAGGTGAGAACTCACTTATGAGATGATGAGGATCCCAAAGTCAGTTGGAGCTCAACAGGCATCCTCTGCGGAGCCTGTGTGGGAGACCCTGCATGCAGGTTCTTATGTTGTTCCCATTCAGAGGAGGGAAACCTTCCTTTTTCTACCAAGACAGTAGGCTGTCCAGTTTTTGTAGATTCTAGTTATCAGGTAAAGAAAATTCTCAGCAGATTGAATTGTATTTATTGATTGTTTGCATCTGTTGGGATGTGATTTTTTTTCTTCCCTACCCTGTTGGTTTCTATTGATTTGGAAGATTGAACCAGCCTTATATTCCTGGGACAAACTCCTCACTAGTGTGTATTACACCTTTTGTATACTGCTTGGTTTGCCAAAACTTTATCAGATTTTTTATAACCATCTTCATGAAGAGCCTGGCCTGTTTTTTTTTTTTATTATTTTCCTGCCTTTCTTTTTTTCTTTTCCTTTATCTTTAGGTCAGGATAATGGTGACCTCACAAAATAGTGAGGATGTTGCCCCCATTTCTGATTTCTGGATAAGAGGATAGATAGCTGTATTATTTCTTCTTTCAGTGTTTAGTAGAAAATTACCCAGAGAAATCACTTGGGCTTGGAGTTTGGGAGTTTCAGGTGGAAAGTGAGTTTTACCCACATTGTCAGGTGAGTAGGCACCGAGCTGTGGCTGTCCTTTTCCTGTTCACAGAGTTGTCCTTGAGTCAGCCCTGCATGCTGTCTCTGTTCTAATTCTGCTATAGATGCGTCAGATTTGCTGATCTTTTCAAAGAGGCAGCTTTGGGCTGCTCGACGGACTACTGGGCACCTGCTTGCAGTTTAAATGATCTTGGGATTTTAACGGTTTGCTTTCTTTGGGTTGTGTGCATCTACGTGTGCACATGAAGATCAGAGAACATTGTGTGTCCTGGTCTGTCACTCTCTGCATTATCCCCTGCAACATCGCTCACTGAACCTAGAGCTAAGATGGTGTTCACTCAGCCTGGGTGATCCTCCTGTCTCTGTGCCCCACAGAACTTAGGTTACAGTTGTACACATGCCCATGCCTGCCTTTCTATATGGCAACTGGGGATTTGAACTCAGGTCCTCATGCTTACACAGCAAGTGTTATTACCCGATAAGCCATCTCCTTACTGGCCTCAGATCACCATCCAGGGCTTCAGATGGCAATCACTGACCTCAGCCACCATCAGTGACCTCAGGCTACCGTCACTGGCTGAGACCGCCTTCCCGACACACCTCCCTGTCCACTTCTGCTCTGGCCCCTCTGTTCTGCTTGCTCCAGCTGGTTGTGAATGTAGTCAGACCTTGGCTCACTCCCCATTGATTCCCACTGCTGGCTCCTTTAGAGGCTCTCAGGCCCTGCTACGCCATCAATGTCTCTCATGCTGTGGCCTCACTCAGGCTGTCCTGGAACACAGCCCCTTCAACCCCTTAGGCCTTTCCCTTACAGTTCCTTTGACACAGAATGCTGTTCCAGGTCTGCTCAGACATCACTCCACAGAGAGGCATTTGTGGTAACACCCGCGTCCATGTGGCTCACTCTTTCCTGCCCTCCTTCTGGGCTTTGCTTCACTGGTTCCCATGGTATCAACTGCTTGGTGTGCTGTTGGAGTGGGCACTTAAAAATCATGCGTGAAGATATGAGATGTGCCCCCGTCCTTGGGGTTAAACCTTCTTATAGTCACATTCTGGTCAGAGTGGCCCTGCCTCTCTCCTGTGTTCTCAGGCTGAGCTGGTGGGGTCACCAGCCTGGATGCGCTGTCCCCTCTTCCAATCCCATCAAGCATTTTTGCTTGTTTTCAAGATGGTCTCAAGCAGCCCAGGCTGGCCTCAAACTCGCTATGTAACCAAGTCTGGCTTTGGCCTCCCAATTCCCTCTATTTGCCTGGCAAGTGCCCTGTAAGGATTTTTTTTTTTGATTGACAGCGGAGGCAGCGCTCACTCTGCCAGCCTCTCTTAGGAACCCATGTGCCAGGCTGGGGAAGCTGTTATTAGGCACCCCGCTACGCCTGTTTGGGGGAGGGTGGTGATGGCAGAATTCATTTGGAACGTCATCCTGGCACCCCGTTCTCTGTCATCGCAGCTGATCCCATGTAGGACTCATCACTCAGCCTGTCAGTGGGTGAAGACAGACCATCCCGTGTCCTCCTCCTGGCTCTGCCTCTGATGTCAGAGCTCGTTAGCGGCAGGGAAACCCTCTGTCTACCTGAGGGCGGTGACAGCAGGAGCCGCCGGCCAGGGTCTGACGGTGGCTCTCGTGTTGGGTAATGATTGGCAGAGGTGACAACTTCTGGAAAGGAAGCAGACTGTGTAGCTGGTGGGTGCCAGCCTGGAGCTCAGTCCTCTGCTGTCTTGACTCCCTGGAGGCCCCTTGTGGGAATGCCTGTGTCCAAGCTTAAGCCACTGTCCTTGTGACAGTCTTTATTCCTTTCATGGGTGTCCAAACCCACTGTGGTTTCTCTTAATTAGTTGTGTATATGTACATGGATTCGTGTGTGTGTGTGTGTGTGTGTGTGTGTGTGTGTGTGTGTGTACATGTGCATAGATGCCAGAGGTCAACATGGAGTGTCTTTTGCTCACTTTTTTTTGAGGCGGTGTTTCTCACTGCACCAGGAGCTCACCAATTTGGCTAGGCTGGCAGTCCAGTAAGTTCCAGGGATTCTCCTGCCTCTCCATCCCCAGAGTGGCTAATAAAGATAAGTACTTCTATCTCCAGGCTCTTGATGTGCTGGGGACCTAAATGCCAGCCCTCATGTTTGCATGGTAAGTGCTCCACCAGCAGCCATCTTGCCAGCCTGCCTTCAGGGGGAACTTAGAATAAAAGTCACTTGAAAAGAGTTCTATAGCCAGCTGTCTTGGCACGTACCTTCCGCCTTGGCACTTGGGAGGTGGGCGTAAAGGGCCAGGAGGGCTGTGGGCCCCTCTTTTCACAGACCCCACACTGACTGGTCACTGCATTTCTACTGTCATCCTGGAAATCGGGCTGTTGTGACAGATGCCTCTTGGGCACGGGCTGCTTGCCACCCCACCTTACTGGGGAGGGACCACCACAGCTTTGCTGGCCAGCTCTCCACTCGGACGCAAAGCCACGTCCTCTCCTGCCTGCTCTTCAGAGTCTGATTTGGTCTTAATCGTGACTCTGATTTTGGGAAAGCCATTTTAATCCCACCATGGCTCCATGTCCCTTCTGTAAAGTGGTTTTGATGGCATTTGCCTAGTAGACTATGATAGAAACTGGCTCATCAGTCAGGCTAAAACATGTGAAATCACCAGTATGTGAATGATTTTGACCAACACATACTGGAATGTTCCTTCTAATGTTGGATATGAAGGTGGACTCTGGAAGTAGTAGCTGTAGCCCTCCCCTGCCCCTCACTCCTTCTTGCCCTCTGCTCTTTGCTCTCCCCCTACTCCTCTTCCCCATCCCCCTCCATTCCACCTCTTCTTTCTGCACCCTCTCCTTCCCCTTCTCTTCCTTCCCCATCTCTTCCTTCTCTGTCTCTTCCTTTTCCGTCTCTTCCTTTTCCATCTCTTCCTTCTCCATCTCTTCCTTCTTCTCTTCCTTCCCCTTCTCCTCCATCTCTTCCTCCCCTTCCTCCTATATCTCATCTTCCTCCTCCCGTTCATCATTACCAGAACTGCTCCCTTGGCTGCTGTCACTCTGATGTCTTTGTTGAAGGTAGTGGTCTCCAGGCTGCCGTCACTATGATGTCATCATCCAGGCTGCTATTTCAAGTGTCCCCTGTCCCGTGGCCAGACAACCGGTGCTAGCCAAATGCTTGCATGTGACCAGCTTCTTGTGGTATCTGCAAAGACGATGTGCCTCAGGCTTTGCTGGTGTGGAGCCAATATGAGGATGGCATGATAGGCATGCATGCAGTGTGAGGAAAGAGCCTGGAGGGCGGGCCTGGTGTGGGCAGCATAGATCAGGCCTGTGCAGGGGCCTTTGGGATAGACAAGCCTGGAATGAAGCCTGAAGTTTGAGTCTGGGGTGGATGGTGTGAAGCAGCCTGGCATGACCCAGAAAGACTCCATAAATGGCTGCCTCCCTCACCCTCCACAGGAGCGCTCATTTGCCAGGCACCCTTGGGCAACCCCGAGGAGTACTCTTCATGCATCACTTGGTCCACCATGGCCACAAGAACCTTCATCATTAACCTTGGATCTGGCTTTCTGTAGGCCAGCCTGTACCACTGGAATGAGCCACAGATGGTTTTGCAGAGCACTGTGAACTGTTTGCCATGTGCAGAGAACCCAGGCTCCAGTGAGGCCTCGAATTGCCCACAGATGGGCATTGGCATTTCCCACCCTGAAACCTTCAGCTACTCCATGCAGCTGGCTGTGTCATGAACTGGGAGGGTGTTGTCGATCACATTGGGTCATTTGCTCTGATGAGGTGCTGTGAAGCCCAGAGAGGCTGTTCTGTGCTGGTCTCTGAGTCCCCACTGAGTATGCCTGAGGACGGCCAGAAGACCTGGAGCAGCATGGGGAGCAGCTGGTATTGGGGGCTGGGTGTGATGGTTGCTGCTTAGATACCATGTTTCAGGCAAGTTTTGTATTCTTTCTGCATACCCGGTGCATGCCCCAGCGTAGTACTAGAATTTTACGGACAGACACTGAACAGAATGCTCAGTGGGAAGGGCCCTAGCCAGGGGAGACACTGGGATTCCACATGTGCTCACAGACCAAGAGCTTTCATCCTAGTGGTTGGGGAGACAGCTCAGTCAGTAAAGTGCTTGTTGGGCAAGTATGAAGACATGGGTTTGGATCCCTGGCATCCATGACAAAGCCAGGCATTGACTACATGTGTCTGTAACCCCACTGCTGGGAGCCCAAGGCCAGAGGATCCTTGGGGCTTGATGGCCACCCACTCTAGCCAATTGGTGAGCTCCACATTCAGTGGAAGACTATCTCAAAAAATAAAGTGGAGTGCAATAGAGGATGTCGACCCTGGCCTGCACACCCTCACACATAAATACACATACGCATACAGCACATATACTTACAAACTTCAAAAAAAAAAAACCCAACTAAATCAAAACGGATGGTACATGTTGTCCTCTAGGCTTCACACATATGTGCACTTGTGTGTGCACACACACCCACACACACAGACAGCTACGCATACCATATGTGTACAAAACCCAGCACACAGTGCCTTAGCACCTCCATGTCTCAGACAGCGCCTAGGGCACATTTGCACTCAGATATGTTTGCTTCTGTTGCAAATGCTTGCATCCTCTCTCTGCTGGTCAGCCTGGCTATCCCCCTGGTGGGACTTTTACAGCAAACATTCACAAAACCCCTCTCGACCAGACTTGAGGCTCCTGGGAGCTCGTGCCGAGTCACTCGCCAGGAACCCACATCTGAGTTTCCGTTTGCCAGCAGATAAAGGTGCTATGTGGGTTGAGCACAGGGTGGGGGTTGAGGTGGGGGTGGTGTGATTGGTGAGAGTCAGGTTTGGGAGAGAGGATATGGCCATTGGCCCAAAGAGCGGGGGGGGGGGGGGGGGGAGGAGTCAGACTCAGGCCTGGGTATACCCCTGTGCCCGAGGGACATGAGCAATAGCTTTCCCTGTACATGTCAGGACTCAGGGTCATACCCCAACTGGGAGTGTGGGAAGGGGACTAACTAGGTTTAAAAACGGGCCCAGTGAGTTTGCCAAACTTGGAAATGTCAGCATTGCAGTTCTGCCTTGGCATTTACAAAGCAGACATCTAAAGGAAGGAGCGAGACTTGACATCCAGGCAGGCTCCTTTCTTTCTTCTTCTACTTTTTGGTACAGTGGTGACTCCTCCACACCACTTTCTTTTTGGGTGTCTTCTTCCAGCTAAGGTAGCACTGGACACTGCATATAAGCCCTGGGCTACAATCCACTTGGCTACATCCCCTGGATGCACACAGGGCCTGGACAACAGGTCTTCCCATCCATCTACCCAAATGGTCTTCGAAAGCCCTGGATCAGACAAGAACAACTTCAGCCCCTGTTGGAGACATTCTAGAGCCCTTCCCTACCTTACCCCCACAGTTCTGTGCCCAGTGGCCCCCGGTATTCTGAGACTGTTCTCCAAGAGCCCAGCATTAGAATTTGCAACTCTGCTTATGGGAGCTAAGTGTGTAGTTTGATCTAGGGAGACACAGAGGGAGAGGGTCCTGTTTGGGGCTGGTAACCAGTGTGTCATCTCCCTGGGGCAGATCATGTTTGAGTTACTAAGCATGTCCTTGCTGCTTCTGCAACCAGCTGGAGATGACCCTTGTGTGCCTCGGGCATGCTAAATGTCATGGTCTGGACTCTGTCTTCGGCCAGACTTGTATGCAACCCTTCTATCTAGGCTGTCTCCTGTCCTCCTGCAGGAAGACATTGGAGTTCACCAGGCAGGAGCTTCCAGCCTATCTTTCAAAGAGCCTGTTCCCTGAGACCCATGACTCTCCCAACCTGTACCTGATGAACGGGGCTGCTGAGGTACAGATGTACATGTGCTATGTGCCAGATGGGATGCAGGCTCTGGACTTTTGCATACAACCATACAGCCACCAGGGTGAGTACTCCTACCAGCTCCCAGATGACACTTGCATGGGGCTTGACTGTCTGCAGGTCCTGGCCCCCGAGATGTTTCTCAGCCTGTGGGCATTCAGGATGCTCTGTCTCCACATCTTCCATCTGTAATGGATTCTCTGGACCAGGAGCTCTTGTCTCATGTGGCAGCCTGTATCCTGGTTTCACCGAAAGTCTGTATAACGAGCTATGCTTGAGGGACGTCTCCCATGACAAGGTCAGAGTGTGAAGCGGTAGCCGCAGGAACTTCGGTGTGTGCCTGGTTGAATCTGTGGTAGCTTACTTCTCTCCCTACGAGTCCTCAGGAGATGACCTGGGGTCAGGGGAAGTATATTGAAAGTAGGAGGCTGTCCGCTGGCTCTAGGGAGTCTCGCTTGTCACATGGGAGCACATGGGTTAACTTCATGGAGTATAGGGTGGCATTTGAGGCTTTTGAACTCTGAGGGCTCTGTTAGGTCCTGTGGTTTTATTATTTTTTTTTTATGATGTATCAAGAGATGGATTTGACTTAAGGAAGGAGGCAAGTGTCTCTGCTGGAAGCCTTCGGGGTCACTTTTTCTAAGGCAGGTGGCACTGGGCAGGTGCCCGCTGCCACCTCCATGTCTGGCACTCACTTGGCTTTGTCCAACATCTTCCTCAACTTATTCCATTCATAGCTGAGTGAGTATTAACTGGGGCAGGAGGAGTGGGGACCTCCTGAGGTTCCTGGCTCTCTGTTGACTGGGGGTTGGAATAGGAGGGGACAGCTGATATTTCTAGTTCCTTAGCCTTCTGCCCAGGGTTGCTCTTCCTGCTGTAGGAGTGGCTCCCTTCTGTGTTGGAGCTTGTTTTATACTTTTATACATTCAAATGAACCAGTTGTTCTAGAAGCCTTGCTGGCTCCTCTGGTGGATGGCAGGTTGGATGGCAGCTCCTAGACCCAGGTGTGGGGCTTGCATTGGTTCTGAGGAGCCTGGGGCCAAGGATGGAATCTGTGAATAGCTACTGTGTGTTGGAAATCATTACAGGCACTGGGGCTCTGAAGTATAAGAGATGGGCTCCTGGTGGATAAATTTAGGACCTCCAAGGGTATTCACATCTAAGAGTTCCTTAGGTGAAACGGTATGGCATACTTCATGCATGCAAGCTCCATTCTCCGGTGCTTTAAAAACCATCTCCAGTGACTGATAATACCCAAAGCTCTGTGAGTACTTGTGTTGTTTAGGGAATAAGAAAGAAGCCTGCCCATGTTGCCTATAGAAACAGTTCTGAGAATTTTCTGAGCCCATGCATGAGGGGGACCTGTAGATACGGTATCTCAGACCATGGAGAATGGAATAGACCCATGTAACAGGACGATGGGATCTGGGCTGGAAGCGTGGTGGGGTGGACTGAGGTGGAGATGCCTACACACTGTGAATAACAGAGTCGTCTCTTTCCTCACACACTGTACCTTGGCAGTGCACAGGGCTTGTACAACTTCCGGTCAGTTTAGTGTGTCCTGACTGTTAACCCATCCCTAGTGGGCCCATGGGCTTCAGAAGACCCATTGGATGCTGGGAATGCTTAGAGATAGCAGAATAGCTGAAGGAAGGCTACCTGAAAGCATGGGGACCCGAGTTTGATCTCTAGAATCCTTGTAAAGGCTAGGCGTGGTGGCACATGCTTGTAATCTAAGGGGTGGGAGGCAGAGACAGACCTCAGGAGTTGGCTGGCCAGAAATGGTGAACTTTAGGTTCAATGTGATAGAGGAAGATGCCTAACATCAATCTGAGGCACACACACACACACACACACACACACACACACACACAGACAGACACACACACACACGGACACACACATGGACACCTGCACATACATGCACACAGCTGCACACACATGCATACATTACAGAGAGGTGGAGAGGAGTTACTGAGTAGAACCAATGTTCCCTGGACCTCACTAACCTTACACATGAAGGCTCGCTTATGTCCAGCCATGGAGTTAGGGGATGTTTGTTACAGCAACCATTTTGCTTACTGACCAACACAGAGACAAAAGCTATAGTTAGTTTCTTGTTTGTTTTCCTGCTAAGATGGCAGCTCTTTGGTTAAAACACATGTGGAGGTATTGTGTTCCCCAAAATATTGTGCACCCTAATAAACTTATCTGGGGTCAGAGAACAGGACAGTCACAATATTAAACATAGAGGATAGGCAGTGGTAGCACACGCCTTTAACCCTAGCATTCCAGAGGCAGAAATCCCTCTGGATCTCTGTGAGTTCAAGGCCACATTGGAAACAGCCAGGCATGGTGACACACGCCTTTAATCCCAAGAAGTGAGCCTTTAATCCCATGGAGTGATGGCAAAACCAGTCTGTTCCTAGGCCCTTCAATTCTTTAGGGCTCCACAGGACTCATTGGCTTGAGAGAGGTAGAAATGAAGTTTTCCGACGCTTGGATAAAAGCTATTTGGGGGTGGTAGTTGAGGTGGTATAGTTTCTTTTCTGTTGCTGTGATAAGTCACTCTGGCCTATGTAGCATGAATCTTAAAAGTTCTTATTAATAAAATCAAACCCGAGGCCAGTTATTGGGGTGAACACTGGAAGGTCAGAGAGACAGAATAAGCCACAGCTATCTCACCTCGCTGGGTCCTCAGCTGGTCTTGTTTCCTCAGACTGGATGCCCCGAGCCCTCATCCAGAATGGGTCTCAGCTGAACTGCTGCTAGAAGCCTAAATGCTTAACCAGCCACATGCTTCTCCAGGCCAAAGGCCTCTCCAGGGCAAAGGCCTGCTCAGGCCAAATGCCTCGAGTTTCTGGTCCTCACGCCTTATGTACTTTTCTGCTTTCTACCACCACTCCCTGAGATTAAAGGTGTGGCTTTCTGGGATTAAAGGTGTGGGTCACCACGCCTGGCTGTTTCCCATGTGGCCTTGAACTCACAGAGATCCAGAGAGATTTCTGTCTCTGGAATGCTAGGATTAAAGGCGTATGCTACCACTGCCTAACCTCTATGTTTAATATTGTGGCTGTCCTGTTCTCTGACCCCAGATAAGTTTATTAGCATACACAATATTTTGGGGAACACAATACCCCCACAGGCCTAAAGCAGTTTGGGGAGGGAAGGGTTTATTTGGCTTATACTTCCAGGTCACAGTCCATCACTGAGGGAAGTCAGGGTAGAACTCAAGGCAGGAATGCTGATTTTTTTCACTCACTGGCAGGCTCTCTCTCCGCTTGCTCTCTTATATAGCCCAGTAGCACCTGCCTAGGGAATGGCACTGCTCACAGTGGGCTGTGCTTTCCTACCCCATTGGCAGTGAGGAGAACTCTCCATGGACACGCCCCAGGCCAGACTGGGCAAGTCCTCAATGGAGGTGTAGACTGAGATGACTCTGGGCTGTGTCAAGTTAACAATTAGAGCTAACTAGACAGGCTTTGACCCACTGAGCCCTGCTGCTGCCCTCCGCTGTATTCGTTGTGCCTCGGAGCCTCCAAAGGTGGAAGGCAAGAAACTCAGACATGAGTGGTGGGGGAGGGGGTTCCGGGGAAGATGGACAAGGGGTGTTTTTCTTAATTATCTCCGGGCACCTGTCCTCACAACCTTTTTTCTCATTTGATTCAGAATGTAACATTTAACCTTTCTGTTCAAGCATCCACTCGGGCTGCCTGGAGTGCAATTACCAACTTTCCTATGCCTGCTCTCCTCTCCCTCACCCAGAAAGCTTTTAAACCTCCCTGGCCCGGTTACCATCTCTCTCTCCTCCGACTCTCCAATTAAATTAAAAATAGCAACAACGCCCGGCTGCTGCGCAGGGCCATCGACCTCCGCCAAGCTGCCGTCACACCCAGCCTGGTGGGGTGGTGTGTGGAGCTCAGAACATGTCTGCCAACTCCAGCAAGGCCTGGCAGCTGCTTGGAACTGGGGGAGGTGTAGGCTCCATGGGGGCCCCCGGGGCTGTCTGCCAGGAGAGCCAGGTGCAGGGGTGGGAGGCGGGATCCTGGCAGCTGGAGGGGTGTGCACTGGGCTAGCAGAAGGATAAAGGGAGAGGCCCTGGGCAGGCCAGCCCAGGTTGTATGAAGTTGGCACTTCCAATTCTCAGGGCCAGGGCCAGGCAGTGGCACCCTGGCACTTGTCTTCAATGGATTTGGAAACTCAGGATCCTGAGATGTCCTAGGGGAAGCTTTTGGTTCTGTTGATGGTGGACACTGGGCTAGAGGCAGCACCAAGTACCCACTGGGACGTTCGGGACCTCTCCCGAGAGTCGCAGATGGAGAAGTGAATATGGGCCCAAGCTCCCAGCCAGCTGCTAGGTTGGAATCCCTGCCCCCACTGCTTTCTGGCTCTGCTAACCTCCCTGTGCCTCAGTTTCCTCATCTGCAACAGGGGCATCCTAAGGGTGCCTCCCTTAGACTAGCTTTTATGATTACTATGGACTTTAATGAGTTCACACTTTATAAAGCACTTAGCCAGTGCTGGGCGCAGTGAGGGTCTTTGTAGTAACTGAGGCTGGTTTTGAACTCGCGTTCCTCCTGAGTGCTTGGACTGCAGGCATACAATATCACATCTGGGCCCCAGACAAGATAGAAGATCATCTCGGCCTTGGATAGAACTTAACTATATATTCCAGGCTGGCTTTGATCTCACAATTCTCCTGCCTCAGCCTCTCCAGTCCTGAGATGGCAGGTCAGCATCATCATGCCTGGACTACTGTACACACTATTCTCTCTCTCTCTCTCTCTCTCTCTCTCTCTCTCCCTCCTTCCCCTCCCTCTCTTCATCTTTTAAAGCTGGTCTTGGGGCTGGAGAGGTGGCTCAGCAGTTAAGACCACATACTGCTCTTGCACAGGCGGGAGTTTGATTCCCAGCACCCATATACGCTGCCTGTAACTCCAGCTCCAGGAGGATCTGACACCCTCTTCTGGCTTCCAAGGGTACTGCATACATGTGACATATACTCACACACAAATAAACATAGAAAAAAAGAAGATGATCTCATTACATAGTTCAAGCTGGCCTGCAACAGAACTCACTATGCAGCCTAGGCTGGCCCTGAACCCATGATCTTCCTGAGCGCTGGGATCACAGTTGTGTGCCAGCACACCTGGTCCCTGTGTCTAGCACTCTTTACTCAGGCCTGCTCTGCTTCTGGCTCATAGGCAGGTAAGTACTCATGATAGAAAACACAAAAGACCAGAGTGCTGAATTCCTTACCAGAGGCAGGCCCTGTGGGGCCATTCCTCTTCTTGTTTGAGTGACTGGGGAGAATCATATTGTGTACTGTAGGGACGCCAGGCAGGGCTGCTGAGTGGCGGGCTGCAGGGAGAGGTGACACAGAGGTGACTTTGTAGGTGATGCCTGAGATGGCTTTGGCCAACAAGTTGGACTTTGCCCGTGCTGTTCCTCTTCTGTGGGATGCTTGTTCCTGCATCACCCCCAGGACCTCCTTTAAATGGAATGCTTCAGATTCATGGAGAGTGAGGAGAGGTGAAGGTGGAGGCTGCCATGTATATCTTCTGAAGGACATTGAGTGACTACTGAGGGGTGGGGATTCCTGTCTCCAGGGTTGTGGGGAGGCCTGTCAGAACCACAGATTAGAGGAACCAGGGTCCAGATCTAGTAGGAAAGTGGCTCACAGTGGGTTGGGGACAGTCACTGAGGGGGGATGGGAAAAGGTGTACCCCCAGCTGCAGGCCCAAATACATTATCCTGTTTGGTCTTCCTGCCAGTGGCTGTGGTGTGCACAGGGTCTGAGTGATGCCAGGAGAGGGGTGGACCTGGAGCTGGGGAGCCATGGTAGTCAAGATGGAGCGCGAGCCCTGCCCTTACGACTGCTGTGCTCAGCAACCTCTTGGCTTCTTCATTTCAGCACCCCAGGACCTGGACAGCACCCTCACCCTGCCCATTCACCCTCTGTTCCAGGAAGCCACCTGGGCAGGGCACAGGGCTGTGGTACTGAACTGCCCCCATCTGGGCAGCTTTCGAACGTGGATTGTACTGCTTCTCTTGTGAGGGTTCTCTGGGAATTAAGGCCAAGTTATTTCTCAGTCTGTGTTGCCTCAGCTCTGGGCTCTTTATCAGGTTCTAGCACACCCAGGGAAGTCTAGGGAGTTTCTCAGCACAGAGTCCGTGCTCAGTAATGGGTACTTTTCTCTTGGAGTCGGGAGATTCTCTGAGGTTCTGGCCTCCGAAGATCAGAGAAGCAGGCAGCATGGCTTCCACCCATTCTGACCTCATGCTTGACTTTCTTAGGAGGCACTGGGGCCCTGTGATGTCACCATGACAAACCGTTAGACTCTAGCGAGGCCCTGAAATCAGAGCAGGAGAGGTGGCCCACTGCTTTTTAATTAAGATGAAGTTATTGTATTTCGCCAACTCAGGTCACATCCTACCCTCTTCCATCATTCCCCTCTAAAGTGTCACCTCCCTCCAGTGAGAGGGCCATGTTCAACCCAGGATAATGATAAGGGGACCAGGCTGGTCCCTGTGGACACAGGCTGGGTGTTGCTGGGGACACAGAGGCCCCTAGGAGTGAGATGACCCCCGGGGAGGGGGCAGGCTATAGACCTCTCTCCTCTGACACCCTGTGTTGGGGGTCACCCAGAAAACTGAGCCTCTGAGTGTACCCCACAGCCCTGCTCCCCATGGAGACATTCAGCAAGGGGAGGGCTGGCCATAATCCGCCTTTAATTTCTCCAGGGCCCGCATTATAAATTCTATAACTCTAGCAGTCAAAACATGACAAATTCCCGGGACCGCAGCCCTCACCTGGGAGTAGAAAGCCCTTCGCTGCTTTCTCTGCCTTTTATCGCTGCTAATAAAGGCCTGGCAGTGGGAATTTAGCTGCTGCAGGTGGGGGTTGGGGGGGGTTCTGAGGCACATGGGCCTCCCCCTCCCCAACAGTGCTGCTAGCTCCATTATAGCCCCCGCTGTGGATCTGGGGGCAGTTTGCTCGGGGTTAATTGGGCCGTCGATGATCCCGACAAGGGTGGGATGCTGTGTCCTTTATGGAGAAGGGACCAGGTTGGTGAGGGGAACCACAGCAAAATCGCAGGTGATGCTTGACCTGCTGAATTCCAAATGGGATGCCATTCCGTTTTCCATCTCCCCGCCCAGTGGAGGCCGGGAGACCAGGCTCCTTACCACTGCTGTGCAACCCCCAAGCGTAACCTTTCTGAGCCCTGGTTTCCATGCTGGCAAAGCGATCCTGACCAGACACCAGCAGCTGCTGTGTAGTGAGTGTGCGTGTCCGCAACCAGTGCAGGGTCCAGCCTCGCAGGAGGCCAGCCAGGCATGCGGTGGGGGGAGTCCCCTGGGACTGTACTTTTATAACTAAAGTCTTAGTCACTGTGTATTCGTCAGACACATTCCTGGAGGACCTGACTAAGCATCAGTCTGTCACCTTTGGGGCTTTCATCTCTTTAAAAGCTGCTGCCTGTCCTCACAAGGTTCATGTTCCAGGCAGGAAGTGGGTGGCCCTCAGCGGGCATCAGTGGGGGTGGAACAGAGGTGGTCAGTGCTGAGTGCAGATTCTGCCCATGAGGAGCAGGCTGACACCAAGGAGCCAGGGTCATGATGAAACAGGTAGATCTCTCTGGAGCTGTACACGGGGCCATTTCGGGGAGAGCAGCTTGGCCAGGCTGGGCCAAGTGTGGAAGGGTCAGCCAACGAAGTATAAGGTTCACACCTAGCTGCTCAGACTGATTGCTTGGTGTCTCTGAATTCTCTTTCTTGTCTCTAAGCTGTGGGTGATAATGGCACTATCCCACAGTGTACGAAGGTTAGAAGAGCTTTTGCTGGGGCTGGAGAGATGGCTCAGCAGCTAAGAGCACTTGCTGCTTTTACAGGGGACCTAGGTTCAGTTCCCAGCACCAACACAGGCAGCTCACAACTGCCTTTAGCTCTAGTCTCAGGGGATCTAGTGCCCTCTTCTGGCCTCTGGAAGTACTGCAGTCATATGTATGTACTGGTTCCCCCTCCCCATAATAAAAATAAAAAGAGCATTTTTTCTCTTTTTTTGAAAGCTCCTGCATAGAGAGCTCACCCTTGTGGTGAGGACAAGGGAGAGGTGGTGGGTTGACCATCTCTGCAACTACCCAGGCCCGGAACCAGGGTCATGAATTGGCCCACCCCAACATCCCCCACATCTTTGATTTGCTGGAGCACGTGAAGGGACTGGTCTTTCAGACCCAAAGCTGCAGGATCTCCACGACACAGGCCAATGACAGGATATCCAAGAGAAATTCCAGTGAGGGCCCAGCTTCATGGTGTAGCAGAAACCAGAGGCCTCAAACCAGACCAATGACTCTTT
>CABHPH010144449.1:0-11082 GCA_902168325.1 Peromyscus nudipes
CAAGCTGCACTGTGGTCAGAACCTGAACTTGCCCACTTCTCCCATGCTGTGGATCTTGATTTCTTGGTCTTTGGAAAAGGACCTCGGCTGCATGCCCCACTTACCGTGGGAGACTTGCTTTTGTAGTGACTGGCATGTTGCTGCAAGATGTCCAGGGCTTTGGACTCTGAGCTGGCTTTACAGCTCACGCTGGGGCTGGCACGTGCCTTGTCAGCATCCTCGCCACCTGAGACCTTGCTGCCATAGGGGGAGAAAGAGTAGCTGGAAGGCAAATAGGAACCTAGGGAAGGAGAGATGGAGCAGTCAGAGAAATGAGGCTGGCAGAAGGAACCGCTCTAGTGAGTGTGGTCAGGCGGCATCAGCTCTCTTAGGCATCATCTGAGACACCTTCGAGCACAGCATCTCTGGGAGGATACTCTTGGCTTCTGAACAAGCTCTATAGGAAGAACAGGTGAAGGGATAAAGAATATGGCACTCAGTTTCAGCTGACTTCTCAGATCTCCTATGGCTCCTGATGCTATCTCAGAGTCATATGATAAAGTTGAAAGATCAAAGGATTTAGTCAGACAGCCTTGGGCTGAATAACCCTGAATAAAGTAACAAGCTTTTTGAGTCTCAGTTTCTTTATCATCAAAATGAATGTATCAGCCACGCATGATGGCACACTCTGTAATCCCAACAGTGCAGGGTTGGGGCAGAATTGTGAGTTAAATGTGAGCCTAGACAAGATCCTATCCCCCAAAATAAAACAAGGGCCATTTGTGATGGCTCAGTGGGTAAAAACACTTGCTGCTAGGCCCGATGACCTAAGTTTGATCCCACCACACAGTAGGGCAGAGGCAGGTACATCTATGTGAGGTTGAAGCCAGTCTGGTCCATATAGATGGAGTTTCAAGCCAGCCAGGTTACATAGTGAGACTTTATTTTTCTTTATTTAAAAAAAAGGTGGTAGGCCAGTGTGGTGGTGCAGGCCTTTAATTCCAGCACTCTAGAGGCAGAGGCAGACAGATCTCTGAGTTCAATACCAGCCAGGTCTACAGAGCGAGTTCCAGGACAGCCAAGGCTACACAGAAAGACCCTATTTCGGGGAGGAAAAAAAAAAAAATACGAGAAAAGGAGTGCTGGTGGTAGTGGTGTTGGAGTGGTGGTTCAGTCGTTAAGAACACTTATTCTTCCAGAGGATCTGGGTTCAATTCTTAGGACCCACATTAGGCGGCCATCTGTAACTCCAGCTCCAGGGGAGCTGATGTCCTCTTCTGGCCTCTGCAAACACTGTGCTTACATGCACGTATCACACACACACATTCATAAATCAACCTAAAAAAAAAAGATACCAATACAAAGATAACATGAGCTAGGTATAGTGCTCTACTCCCAGTACTTGGGAGGCAAAGGTAAGAGGATTGTTTCAAGGAGGCTAGCCTGCACTACACAGTAAACTCTAGTTCAGAGTACGCAGCCAACAAACAAACAATGTGAACTTGAAGTACTGAGAAGGCCAAGGCAGGAAGATGAGTTCAAGGTCAGCCGGGGTTACATGGCCAGACTATGTCTCAAAAACCAAGTGAGGCTGGAGAGATGACTCAGTGGTTAAGAATACTTTCTGTTATTGTGAAGGACCCAGGTTGCATCTCTAACACCCACATGACAGCTCAGAGTCGTTTGTAGCCCAAGTTCCAGGGAATATAACACCTTTTCTGGCCTCCTTGGATACCAGGCATGTACGTGGCAGGCAAACATTCATACACATAAAATAAAAAACAAAACAAAACAAGACCCACAGAGGGCTCACTCAGTAGGTAAAGGCATCTGCTACCAAGGCTGACGACAAAGTTTGGTCCCTGAAACCAACATGGTAGCAGCAAAGACTATGTACCTATAATTCTAGCACTGTGAAGGTACCCAGGAGAATCCCTGGGGCTCACTGCAAGTCAGTCTAGCATAATCAGTGAGCTCCAGGATCAGTGACAGATCCTGTTTCAAAAAATAAGTTGGAGAGCAGCTGAAGAAAAGTGACATTGACCTCTGACCTTCACATATATGCATACATATGCATAAGAACACACAAGCTGGGGGTGGTGGCATATGCATGTAATTCCAGTACTTAGGAGTAGAGGCAAGAAGAAAGAGGAGGAAAGTTGGAGGCTAGCCTATACCATATAGTTAATTATAGGCTAGCCAGGGCTATATAACAAGACCCTGTCTCAACAACAAAAATACCAGAGTAAGTAAAAAGGTGCATAAATCATTCAAGACAGTGCCTCAACAATGGAACTCTTATAATTATTATTATTATTTATTTTTTATTTTTTCTGAGACAGTGTTTCTCCGTGTAGTTTTGGTGCCTGTCCTGGATCTCGCTCTGTAGACCAGGCTGGCCTCGAACTCACAGGGATCCACCTGGTTCTGCCTCCCGAGTGCTGGGGTTAAAGGCGTGTGCACCTGGCGGAACTCTTATTTTTATATAGGTGGTAAGGTGTACCACAAGGGTGAGATGATCTCCTGTATCTGTTTGAAAAGCTTATTTGTATTTAGAATTTATCCTATAATAATGCCAGCAGAATGTCAAGACTACATGCTCTAGACAGCTGTGAGCGCTCAGGCGGATCAAAATGAAAAACAGGGATAGAAGCTGAGGAGGGCAGGGCAGAGTAGGGCAGGTTGGATTCTAGATGTCCAGACAGACAGAAGGCATAAATTCTTGTGTACTGCAGCTCAGTGGAGTGGCTACAATTCTCGAAAACCTATTACATATTTCATGCAGTGCTGTACACGTGGGATGCCATTTACCTGGATTGATCAGTGAACACTGAGTGTGTGTGCTGGAAGACTACATTATGGCCAGGCATGGTGGTACATGCTCGCTCTTAATCCAGCACTCAGGAGAGAGGCAGGTGAATCTCTCTGAGTTAGAGGCCAGCTTGTTCTATACAGTGAGTTCCAGGCCAGCCAGGGCTACAGAGTGAAATCCTGTCTCAGGAAAACAACAATAACAAGTTCCCTCCCCAACCTCAAACCAACCAACAAAATAACAACAAACCTGAAGCTCCCTTCCATCCCAGAGGAATCCTACCGGGCTCTAGTGAGGAGAGTTGATACAAACATTTTTTTTTTGAGCTGAGGATCGAACCCAGGGCCCTGTGCTTGCTAAGCAGGCGCTCTACCACTGAGCTAAATCCCCAACCCAACATTTTTTTTTCTAACAAGTTAAAAAACATTAAACCCTGACCCACTGAGAACTCATTGTCAGCAGTGTAAGAACTAATTTTTCTCAAGCTGAACCCACTGGACATCCCCCCAGCTGACTTCAAACTGCTCTCTGCATCCCTGCCAGCTTTCTGATCTCCCAGCTGAGCGGAGCCTCAAAGATGAATGCCTGCGTTGTTCTGGTTTGAGTCTTATGTGTCACATGCATTGCTTCTGCTGTACGAAGCTGTGAGGTCCTTGAGTGGAGGGAACTAGTCTCTTCTATTTCTTTAGTATCCCCCATAGTGCCTTGCATACAGCACAAATCAGAGTGCATGTCGAAAGAAATTCCAGCAGAGAGAAGCTGGCTGTGGTGTACAGGAGTTTTACCACTGACAATCCAGAAAAGCTGGAGCACGGGAGAGGTGGTGTTTCTGACCGTAATTAGGGTCATTTGAGGTTAGAGTGGCAACTTCACAGCAGGTGCACATTGAAAATAAAAGGACTGTCATCCAAGCCAGTCTCACTGACACTTAGAACCAAAGCAACAAAGCCCTGGATTGGAAATCTGCTCATCTCCCTTCCCCAAGAGCAGCAGAGCCAGCACTAGGTACTGTACCTGGGTAGTTCTGCATCATCACAGCAGGCATGCCCCGGTAGCTGGGGTGGTTGGGGTCATAGGACTGGCTGTAAGAGTAGCCGTGCATGTAGGGGATGTAGGACTGGTGCTGGGGGAGCGGGGAGGACACAGGCACATGGACACTTGGCCGGGGCTCCTTGCTCCCAAGGCGGGACTCCTCGGAGGCGGGTAGCTTGCACTCAGTACTTGTGCTCTCTTTCCCATCTTCCTTGGGAACCGAGTCCTTACTCCGACTCCTTTCCTCCTTTAATTTCCGGTCCCGCTCCTCTTTCCAGCGATCATCCTCTGATTTGATGTCTGAGTACTTGGCAGGATAAACATATGTCCACATCCGGGGCTCTGTCTCCTGCAAAAACCACAGAACAAGTGCTGAGAAGTGTTACACACACAAAAGATCCTTTTCAAACACAAGGTCCCAGCAGAAACACCAGAACAGAATATTACAGCACCCAAGGCAGAGTAACAGCTTGGCTTCTATCAATTTTATTTGCAAAAACACTGTTAGTTCCAACACTGGGGAGGCAGAGGCAGATAGATCTCTATGAGTTCGAGCAGTCTAGTTTACAGAGAGTTCTAAGCCAGTAAGGAATACAAAGTGAGACCCTGTCACTACAAAACAAAGCAAAACACTTTCTCAAGCCTAAGGAGACAAGATATGGGGAAGAAAAGGTACAGCCGTCAGTGGGTAAAGAGTACAGCTCTTTATGTGAGTAAGACTTCTGGGGCAATGACTCCAGGAATAAGACAAGTTTTGTTTTGCAAAGTTACCACTACTGCTCTTGTCAGGAAGGGTAGAACTAATAGCAAGAGTAAAGGGAAGACATTCTAAATCTCCTGAGTTAATATCTGCAACAGGTGTGGCTGTCTGCAGAGACCAGAAGAGAGCATTAGATTCCCAGGAGCTGGAGTTACAGGAGCTTCTAAGCCATCTGATGTGGGTATTAGGAAGTGAAGTTGGGTCTTCTGGAAGAACAGCAAGTACTCTTAATCACTGAGCCATTTCTGCAGCCCCATTAGTTTTAATTTTTAAATATTACTTATTTATTTAGAGAACGGGACCTTGTTATGTAGCGCAGGCTGGCTTTCAACTTTAAAAACTCACGACAATCTGCCTTTAGCCTTCCAAGTACTAAGACTACAGGCATGGGTATCCTAGCTGACACCATAAAATCCTTTTTAAAGCTATCTGTTAGCTGAATACTATACTATATGCTTTCATCCCAAAGGAACTATACAGTGGAACATTGGGCTAGGAGTCAGGATGCCTAGGTTCTTGTCCTGGCTCTGCTTATGAAGGCTCAACCAACTCTAGACAAAACAAACTGTCTCATTAGTCCTTCTTTCCCATTTAAGGGAAAAATACCCTTTAAACATTAAAATGTACAGAATTCCTAAAATTATACAACTCTCCTGCTAATCTAATTCTATGGCACCCTCACACAAGACAGTGCTGATCTGCGGGAGGCCAGAAAGTTTATTAGTGTTTCCACTTCTTGACACACAACAGTTACCTGTCGGTACCAGAGTATTGGATCCACCTCTGCCTGTCGGCCACACTCAGTGCCTGTCTTAGCTTCAGAGGCCTCCTTGCCTAGGTGGCTGGCCTCACCCAGCTTCCCTTTAAGGCCTTCAGGGGCCTGGCCGGGGAGCTTTGATGAGTCATCTAATTTGGGAATGATGACGGACTTGGCAGGATCAGCTCCCGGCTCCTTGGCTTTGCCTGGCCCTGACTTCACCAAGTCTGTCAAGCTGGGAGCCTTGGTGAGAGTTGGTGGAACTGACGGCTTCTGCTTCCACTCTTCCTTGAGTGATGCCTCCCGCTCTTTCAGGCCCATCTCTGCCTTCTTGTCCAGTCCCCGCTGCTGCTGCTCCAAGCTCTGCCGTTTCTGCTGTTCTTCATACTGCTGTCGGTAGGCTGTGTTGGTGCTCAAGAGGTGGGTGTGGTAACTCTGGTCACTGTAGCCGTATGGAGGCACGTAGGCATACTGGTTGTAGTACAGGGACTGCATGTACATGTTGGGCCGTTGCTGGATGACAGAGGGCTGTTGACTGGAACTGCTCAGTTCAGCCTTCTTTTCCTCACAGACATCATTCTTCACTTTCCCTTCTATGCTCTCGGGCTCCTCATCCTTTTTTGTCTTGAGGGCCTGGCCCTCCATTCCTGACTGGCTGCTTGAGTTCAGAGCCCCTGGGCTGGACTGCGCATAACCTGGAGAGTAGTAACTTTCAAAGCCTTGATAATATGGTGAGTCTTTGCTCTGTGGCTGAGGGGGAAAAAGTGTTTTCTTAGCCCCTTCTTTAACAAGCTGGTCAGGGTCCTTGGACTTGACAGTGTCCACCTTGCCCTCCCCATCCTCCCCAGCATCCGAGATGTCAGAGTAGGCAGGACTACTGGTTTTGACTGAACTGGCTTCAGCACCGTTCTGGGTCACTACATGTAGGGGAGTTAGGGGTTGGGTTGGGGTAGTACTATCTAGGCGGCTGCTGCCTCCAATTGAAGGGCTGGGGGCATTGTCTGTAAAACTGTAAATCTTATCAGCTTCAGCCTTGATACTCGCTAACCGGCTTTGGTGGGAGTCTGAGGAGCCATTCAGAAGCCCCTCCATTTTTATTCCATCCCCTGATGATTCTCTGAACGGGCTTTTACCTTCTTCTGCTCGGCACACCTTCCCAGGGGTCAGAGGACTTTCAAGTTCCTTTGATGATTCCTTCTTTTTTTTGTCTTTCTTTTTCTTGTCCTTGGCAGGGGTCAAGGCAGGGTTGACGGTGAAAGGCTCTCCCATAACAGTGGGCTTGGGCTGAATGGGCTTGAGTTGGGGGCTGTTGGGCATTGCTTGGACCACTGTGGTGGTCAAGCCTGAGGAGGAGCCAGGGCTTGCTGCTGTGAAGGTGGCCGTCTGGAAAGTGTAGATCTGTTGTGGGGGTATGGCAGGGGCAATGGGCCGGGCTGACTTTAAGCTCTTGGATGGAATCTTTTCAGGTTTCAAACTGGAGGGTTTTTTACATTTTTCTTTTTCCATACACTTCCGGTCCAAAGAGTCGAAGGCATCATTGCCTGTTTCATCCATTCCTGAGGGTCCATCATCAGAACCATCATTGGATAAGGCCCCAAGGTCTGTGTCTCCCTCCCCACTCAGTTTTTTCTTACAGAGGCCTTTTGTGCTGAATTTGCTTGAAGGGGAAGGGCTATGAGGCTCAACAAGCCGAACTTTGGGGGTAGCTGAGCGGGCAGGGGACAAGGATCCTTTCTGTGAAACAGATGCACCATTGCAGCTGCTGAGGTCTGCATGGAGGGTGGGCTCTTCTCCATACTCACTGTCTCCATCAGCTTCTGGTTTGCCGTCATCATCCGTGTGGGCATGAGCTTGGTGATACTTAAGTCCATTAATGTGCTTGTACTTTTTGTTGCAGTTTGGGTGGGGACAGTCAATCAGGACTGGGGAGGGGCAATTTCTGTCCACAACATTGGGTTCCACCTTGGTCCCAGGGAGTGGCCCGGTGGCTGAGCCCATGGAATTTGTGCGGACACGTTTGCTTCCTTTGGAGTCCTCTGAGCTAGAATTCAGTTCCATATCTGAAAGAGGTTTGTTTTTCCGCTTATTAGCTGAGGAAGGGCTGGCCTTGACATCCTCCGAGGTGCTGCTAGCTGGGGGGCGATGCTCTGAGGAGTTCTGGCTGCCCCGGCGGCCTTTGCTGTTGGCTCCTGCTCGGGTTTTGCTGTTGTTGCTGGTCCCTTTGCTGTCAGAGGCTGCGGCTGTCTCATTGACAGGCGTGTTACTGTTGGGACGCATGCGCTTGCCTCGTCCTCGACCGTTACGCATTTCCAAGTCACTGGTGGGGGAGTCACAGAACCTTGGCAAAGGACAAACAGGACAGGATATTAATAAGGGGAAACATCTTTGTTTTAATGAGCCAGGCCTCACAGCAAGAGCCACTACACTCAGCCTTGCTTTTTTGAAGCCCAGGCTGGTATGGAACTCAATAAGGAGTCAAAGTTGGCCTCCATTTTACAGAATACTTACAGCAATTCTCCTGACCTCCTAATGTCATTTGCATACTATTCCTGGATCATTCCACCATATTTTAGGCTTCTCAAGCCCTAGCACACTGAGTAATAACATTAGGAATAAGGTATAAAGAGACATTGAAATATTAGTGATTTTTATTGTATTTCTATTTATTTATTTACTTTTATTTTTATTTTTTTGGTTTTTGAGATAGGGTTTCTCCATGTACTTTTGGTGCCTGTCCTGGAGCTCGCTCTGTAGACCAGGCTGGCCTTGAACTCACAGAGATCTGCCTGCCTCTGCCTCCCAAGTGCTGGGATTAAAGGCATGCACCACCGCCGCCTGGCCTGTATCTTTATTTTTGTTATGCTTTTGAGAGTGAATCTCTAAGCCTCATGCAATATCCCGGCCCCCAAATGTTAATCTTATCACACACATTTTGGAAACAAGGTATGTAACCTAAGTTAGCCTCAAACTCCCTGTGTAGCTGAAACTGGCTTTGAACTCCTGATCTTCTGTATCCACCAAGGGCTGGAATAACAGGTACATAGCACTATAGCTGGCTTGAAATGTTAATTTAAAAATCAAACTGGGGCTGGAGAGATGGCTCTGTGGTTAAGAGCATTGGCTGCTCTTCCAGAGGACCTGAGTTCAAGTTCCAACAACCACATGGTGGTGGCTCACCATGTAATCTCATCTGTAATGAGATCTGGTGTCCTCTTCTGGCCTGCAGGCATACATGCAGGCAGAACACTATATACATAATAAATAAATTTTGAAAAAACAAATTAAAAAAAAATAAAAATCAAACTGCAACTTGAAAATAAGGCCAGGCATAGTGACTCAGACAAACACCTGTAATCCCAGCATCTAGATGGCTGGGTTTGAGGCAGCCTGGCCTATACATTGAGTTCAAAGACTGGGTAACAGAATGAACCCTTGTCCCCAAGAGGAAGGAAGGTAAGGAGGGAAGAAAAGTGGATATAACCCGTGTGGTGGCTCAAGCTAGTGAGGAGCCTTGAGTTGGAGGAGGCTCAGGAGGCTTGAGTTTGAGGCCAAATGGGCCAACTCTAATAAGATAAAGTAACGGGGCTGGAGAGATGGCTCAGAGGTTGAGAGCACTGGCTGCTCTTCCAGAGGTCCTGAGTTCAATTCCCAGCAACCACATGGTGGCTCACAACCACTTGTAATGAGATCTGGTGCCCTCTTCTGGCCTGCAGGGACACATGCAGGCAGAATACTGTATACATAATAATAAAAAAAAAGATAAAGTAACGATTCATTAATTATGTGGAGGGATCAGACTAATATAAACTAGATATCTGTATGTGCTCACCTTGGGGGTGCCCAATCATGCCTTGTGCAGTCAAGAAGTGTACCTACGTATGTCTTGTTCCTCCATGTCACATTTACCACCAACATCCCTGGAAAAAAAAAAAAAAGGAAGTAGTATGGATGAGACGAATTTGCTGGCTACTACAAAGAATATTCTTTTTTGTTTTTTTGAGACAGGGTTTCTCTGTGTAGTTTTGGTGCCTTTCCTGAATCTCGCTCTGTAGACCCAGGCTGGCATCAAACTCATAAATATCCGCCTGGCTCTGCCTCTGCCTCCCGAGTGCTGGGATTAAAGGCGTACTCAACCACTGCCCGGGCTACAAAGAATATTCTTTATCTGAGCAGCTCTCTGACTTCTATGAAAGTTTAGTGGTGCTTCAGTAGTAGAATAGTTCCATGGGAATTGCCTATGGATGGACAATAGTTCAAAGATTTCCTAGCCTGATCAAGACATTTTTTTTTATTTTTATGAACAGTCTCATGGATCTCAGGCTATCCTTGAATTTGCTATATAACTGAGGATGACCTTGAGCTTCTGAGCATCCTTCCACTACCTCTGAGTGTTGGGATTACAGGAAGGTCCCCACACACCCAGATTTATGTAGTGCTCAGAACTGAACTCATGGCTTTGTTCATACTGGACAAGCATTCTACTGACTGAGCTACACCCTCTGCCCTCCCTTGTTTTTGTTAAGACAGCATCTTGCTATATAATCCAGGCTAGCCTCAAACACTCTCTAGCCAAGGATAGCTTTGAATCTTGATCCTTCTGCCCCTTCTTACTGTGTGCTGGGCTTCTATGTATGTGCCACCATGCCTTACTTAATGTATTTACTTTAACTAAATTCAAGTATTTCAGTGCATGATTTAAACAGAATTTATACATTTTTTTGGGTGTACGCCTTAGGTTGTTTGGTACAATTTTACTTTGGTACATTTAAAAAAAAAAGGGGGGGGGCGCTAATTTTTGCCCAGCGGTGGTGGTGCATGGCTTTAATCCCAGCACTTGGGAGGCAGAGCCAGGCGGATCTCTGTGAGTTCGAGGCCAGCCTGGTCTACAGAGTGAGATCCAGGACAGGCACCAAAACTGCACAGAGAAACCCTGTCTCGGAAAAACAAAAACAAAAAACAAAAAAGGCTAATTTTTATCATGTTTAATTATGTGTCTATGAGTGTGTCTGTGCATGTGACTGCAAGTGCCCGATGAAGCCATGGGTGCTGGGAACTGAACTTGGGTCCTCTAGAAGAGCAACATGTTCTTTCTCTTAACCACTGTGCTTTCTCTCCAGCCTCCCTCTTCAATGATGTCACAATAAATACTTGACATGCTGTTCACTTTATTAAAGATGAACTGGAGGACAGGGATGTGGCTCCCTTGGCAGCGTGCTTGTCTAGCACACACAAAACCCTAGCTCAATCTCTAATACCATATAAGCTGGGTATTGGAGCAGAAGCCTATAACCAAGCACTTGGAAGAGGATTTTAGGAGCAATTTCGTTCAAAGTCATCCTCAGTTACACAGCTAGCTCAAGGATAGCCTACGACACACGACACCCTGTTCTCCATCCCATCCCCCAAAAGGGGAAAGGGTCTTTTGAACACGTGACATAACAATATTCCTAAATTCAAAGAGTATTAAAAATCCCAAACACTGAAATTTGAGCGTGGTAGTGCACACCATGGTGGTGACACTTGTGGGAGAGGCAGGATGATCAGGGAGTTCAAGGCCAACCTGGTCTACAGAGCGAGTTCCAGGACAGCCAGGGCTACACAGAGAAACTATCTTGAAAACAACAAAAATAGAGAGAGAACAAGAGAGGGGGCACATGTGAGTGAGCTAGGGATGTAGCTCAGTGGATCAGTGGATCAGTGGATCAGTGGAACAGTGGATCAGTGGAACAGTGGATCAGTGGA
>CABHPH010144449.1:11092-60769 GCA_902168325.1 Peromyscus nudipes
CAGTGGATCAGTGGAACAGTGGATCAGTGGAACAGTGGATCAGTGGAACAGTGGAACAGTGCTTCCCTGGCACAGATAGCCCTGCATATGGTTCCTAGTTCTTCCAAAGGGAGAATGAACACACAGAGAGAGAGACAGAGAGACTGAGACTCTCCATGTGCTGATCTGGAAAGATTATATACAGCAAAGACAGTAGCAGTAGTGTGTGGAACAGTGTGACGTAGTGGTATCATTTAAGGAAGAGTATATATTTTTCACTATATATTTGGAGAGAGAGGGTACACATGGTGTACATGGAGAGGACTGAGGACAATTTGCAGCAATCAGTTCTCTCATTCTATCATGTAGATCCTGTGGATCGAACACAGGTCACTGTGGTGCTGGATGCTGTTTCTATTCTTCAGGCTTGGTGGCAGGCATCTTTACCCACTGAGAAATCCTGCAGGAAAATCCTTGAATGTTTCTAAGTAAGGAACTTGAAGGTTAATGAACAATGACAGGAGGGATACTTCATTAAAAACAAACAAAAACATTCATTTATTTGTGTGTGTCTGCATATGCTAGGGTGTGCATTTGGAGATCACAGAGTAATTCAAGGGAGCTAGTTCTCTTCCCACTACTAGTTCCAGGGATCAAACCAAGGCTGGCCATGAATTCCCAATCGTCTTACCCCTGACAGAATTCTGAGTCCTGGAATTACACTATTTCCTCCCATAGACAATTAGGTTGTTCCATTCTTCTCTTATTACAAATAAACAGCAAAATATATCTTTGAATAAATGATTCAGCTTTGTTTAAGACAAATATGTCTATAAGATAAATATAAGTAAAACTGCTAATCACAGGGCATGTTTATTGGGAGTTTAAAAAAATACTGCCAAATTGCTTCAGAGAGAATGTGCTCATTTACATATCCCTCAGTCCTACGTGGCATGTGCAATGTGACACTTAGGAGCTGGAAGCCAAACTCAGGTCCTCTGCAAGCACAGCACGTGCTCTTAACAGCTGAGCCCCACTATCCTCTTTCTTAATTGTAACTTTTAAGATCCCGGAGTAAAGTCTCCATAACATGAATCAGTTATTTCCTCGGCGGGTCATTTACTGGTGGTGGCAGTTAATGATATGTAGAAATTATTTACTTTTGCATTGTTATGTTTATTAACTTTTTATGGTTTCTGAGTTAACTGTTTGTTTTTGAGACAAACTTATAATTGTTTATTACATAGCCAAGAAGTAAAGGATAACCTGGAATTTATCCTCCTGTCTCTACCTCCAAGTGCAGAAATTACAGGCATGTGCCACTACAATCCAATGCTGGAGATCAGAATAAATAGAAATGTAATTTTTAAAAAGAGGAGAAAGAAAGCTGGGTGTGGTAGTGCATGTCTTTAATCTCAGCACTTGAGAGGCAGAGACTGGAGGAGTTCTGTGAGCTCTAGGACAGCCAGGGAGGGCTATGGAGAGAGACCTTTTCCCCCCACTCCCACCAAAGCAGCAGCAGCAGCAGGAGTTTAGGCTGCTGACAAGATGGCTAGGTGAGTAAAGGCATTTGCTGTCAAGCCTGAGAATCTGAGCTCATGCCCTGGGACCCACATGGTGGAAGGAGAAAAGCCAACTCGTTCAAGTAGTGCTCTGACTTCCACATGTGTGCTGCGGCACATGCATGCACACAGTAATAAATACAGTAGGGAAAAGGTCAAGGCCACTCTCCACTGGAGGAGACACTGCCTACAGCAAAACAACAACAGAAAGGAAATCAGAATCAAAGTCCAAAGAGGGTAAATAATTTCCCCCGTCCAAGAAAGGTCTCTCTGTGTAGCCCTGGCTGTCCTGGAACTCTCTCTGTAGACCAGGCTGGCCTCAAACTAACAGAGATGGTTAGTTCTGTCTCTGTCTCTGCCTCCCGAGTGCTGGATTATAGGCATGCACCACCACCACCCAGCCAGAAAGGGTACATACTTTAGTGAAAATCACTAGCAGAAGTCACATCTTTTGGATTCTAGGCATGACACAGCTATCTCTAATGGATTCTTATTCTTCTCACACTATTTTCTTAGACTACCCATTTACCTCTCCTCTCACCTATGATAAATGACATGTAAGTCTGCAAGGGGGTAGATTTCCAAAGGGAAGGAAGGACAGGACTTCTACCCTGGCTTCTTATGAAAATAGACCACTTTCCAAGAAAGTAAGTGAGCTAAATTTTCTGTATTAGCAGTGTGAGTCAATTCGATGTCTCCCCTTAGTGATAGGTTGCTCTGCTTAGTTTAAACAAGAATAGTGCCTGGCATGATGGTGCACACCTTAGTCCCAGCAGAGGCAGAGGCAGGTAGATCTCTGAGTTCCAGGACATCTAGGGCTACATAGGGAGACCCTGTCCCCCCCCCAAACAAAACAAAACAACCAGCCAACCACCACCACTACCACCACCACCAAAACAGGTCAGAGACAGGGGACACACTTATAGAGGTGGATGAGCACAGCTGCACCGAGAACAGACACAAGTAGCTGGATGCTGTTTCTAGTCTTCAAACAGCTGAGTGGAACACGTTTATGAATACGACTTCTTCCTCTGTTATACTCGGCAAACTCAGCAGTACTGAGTAAACCGAAGGGGACGAGTCAAGAGAGCGGGCAGTGGGCAGGGAAGAGGACCACTTCTAACACGGAAGACGAGATGGAGGCTCGCTGAAATGTCACAGGAAACACTCTTCCTACGAGGTTCTGAGCTGAGACAGCTGGCGAATAAGAGGACTGAAGAAGAGGCAGAAATAATACTTCACAGACCTACTTTCTCCAACAGACACAAGCTTTAGGGCAGTAAAAAGGAAGAAAAACAGGTCTCCATTTTTGAGTGGTTCCAATTTTTCAGTGTTCACAAAACGAAGTCTTGGCATATTCACAGATAGTAATTCTGTTTGAACTGTGTTTTATGTCTCTCTGCAGTCATTATCATCTTTATTGAGTCATACACAAGAAAGGTGCCAAGGCACCCTCTTTCCCACAGGGGGTTAGAACTAGACCTCACTTTTTTCTTCATATTTCTTTTTAAACATTTTATGTATTTTGCCTGCATGTATGTGTATTACATACATGCCTGGTGCCCACAGAGGTCAGAAGAGGTCACTGGATCATCTGGAAGTAGAGTTACAGACAGTTGTGAACCACCATGTAGGTACTGGGAACCAAACCCAGGTCCTGAGCAAGAGCAGGAAGAGCTCCTAATCACTAGGTCATCTCTATTTTTTGAGACAGTCTCACTCTGTGTCCCTAGCTGGCTTGGAGCTCACTATATAGACCAGGCTGACCATACAGAGATCTACTGCCTCTGCCTCTACATGCTGAGATTAGAGGTGTGTGCCTCCATGCATGGTTCATTATTATTTTACTTTAGAAATTTTTTGTGTGTATGTAATATACTCATATGTGTATATGTGGGTGTGCATCTGTATCCACCTGCGGAAGCCAGAGGGGTGTGTCAGGTGTCTTCTTCTGTCACTTTACATGCTAGTCCTTTGTGGAAGACTCAGTCCCTGAACTTGGAGCTGGTATTTTTAAGGGATCTAGTTGTGCATTTTTCCTGTTACTTTCACCCTACCTCCTCCTCCCCTCCTCTCCTCCCCTACTTCTGGAGGTATATGTGCTAGGCATCAAATTCAGATTTATTCCCGTTGGGAAAAGCACTCTGCACTGAACCACACTCTTCACTGGCTTCTTATGAGGAGCAACTGCTGATTGTGTAAGCTAGAAAGCAGGGCATCTGGGGCATGGCACAGTGGAAACAGAGGCTGAAAAGAAGGAAACAGAACTGAGTTTCTGTGGTATTTGGGTAAGAGCCAGCCACCCTGGCCTGTCTACTGACACTGAAATCTCTCTATAATGTCTTCCATTCCATCTCTACCACAACCATTGGGGGGTCAAGCCCTCATTAACTCACCTAAAGACTATTTCAACATCTTTGAATTCGACTGCCTTTGCTAAGGACTTCAGGCTTAAGTTCCATCAATCCAGTTAGTAAGCTACTGTCAGATTCATCTACTTCAAACCCTGCTTTCAAGAAATTAGCCTTGGGGTTGGGGATTTAGCTCAGTGGTAGCGCAAGGCCCTGGGTTCGGTCCTCAGCTCCAGAAAAAAAAAAAAAAAAAAGAAAAAAGAAAAAAAGAAAAAAGAAAAAAAGAAAAGAAAAAAAAATTAGCCAACGTAAGTGATTACTTATACTCCATCACTGTGCTAAGTACTACTTGGAGAGTCAAAACAGAACAGAGATACATGATTACTGAACTGAAAGTTTCATTCTATTTTTAGGATACAGAATGGATAAATATAAAATCATTTTTAAGACTGACCAACCAACCACAAAACCCACTAGCTAGATGTAATGGCGTGCATTCATGCCATCTGCTTGGGAGGCTGAGGTAGAAGGACCACGTGAGCCCAGGAGTTCAAGGTCAGCCTACACAACATAGAGAAGCCTTTATCTAAAACAAAAACTAAAATTAAAACAGTTCCTCAAAACATCAGGACCCCCCTCCAACCCCCTGAAATATATGCAAAGGAGTTTGAGTAATAGCTGAGAGCAGAGGTTTAGCAGGCAAAAGGCCCTGGGCTTTATCCTTAACATCAAAACCCCAAACCATAGTCTGTGTATTGTGGTAGTCATAGTCTGTGCAGACCAGAGAAAGAGGAGAGGATTTAGAAAATCCCAAAGGATGTAGATGAGACAACACACAAGAAGAGACCATGCTGTGGTGGGCTGGGGCTGTGTCAACACAGGGAAGAGCCTCTCAAGAGTTTCCTCAAGCACTAATTCTACACAAACTCTTATCAGTTGCTACAGATTTGGGGCTAATGCATTCAGAGAAGTCATAGAAAATAAAAACTTGGACGGGCGGTGGTGGCGCATGCCTTTAATCCCAGCACTCGGGAGGCAGAGCCAGGTGGATCTCTGTGAGTTCGAGGCCAGCCTGGGCTACAGAGTGAGATCCAGGACAAGCACCAAAAAACTACACAGAGAAACCTTGTCTCAAAAAACCAAAAGAAAGAAAAAAAATAAGAAAAAAAGAAAAAAAACATGTTTTGAGAGACAGGGTTTCACTATGTAGCTCTGCCTGGCCAGGAACTCACTACACACCGAGCAGGCCTTGAGTTCAGAGATTCACTTGTCTTCCCAGTGCTGGGATTAAAGGCATGTACCACCCTGCCAGGTGATTTATTTGTTTTTATTTTATGTGTAGGGGTATTTTGCCTACATGCATATATATGTACTGTGTGTATAATTGGGGACCATGGAGACCAGAAGATCATCCCACATACCCTGGAATTGGAGTTGTGGACAGTTTAAGTTACCCTGTGGGTGCTGGGAATGAACCCTTGTCCTCTGCAAAGTCACTGAGTCATCTCTTTAGCCCCTAAGACAAACATTTTGACTTTTGTGCTGATGCTCACAAACAACTCCAAACAGCTGATCCTCAGCCATGTTTTTTTTAAAATGTTTATTGATGTTTAAAGATAACATATAAAGTGCACATTTTTCAAATTTGGTAGGAATACAGGCTGTTTTCGGCTTCCTTATCACATACTTACTTAGGCCATTGTTCTACAGCCTCAGACCTTTGCTATGTAGCTAGCTAGCTTTGCACTTGCTATGTAGCCAAGGCTGGCCTCAAAGTTCTGAGCCTCCTGCTTTCATATGCCAAGTGCTAGCTAGGATTATAGGTTTGTATCATTATGCCTGGCTTGTGTGTGTGTGTGTGTGTGTGTGTGTGTGTGTGTGTGTGTGTGTGCATGTAGCACAGCACACATGGAGGTCAGAAGGCAGGTCTCTCCTTCTACCATGTGGGTCTGGGGACTGAAGACTCTATATTGCTATATTATATCTAGTTTATAATATCTACAGTCATCATTTAATAATCAATAACTAATGAGTTCCTCACCATAGTTTGTAGCTGTGGAGAAACACAGAAATAAAAGACATGGTTTGAGAGCTGGTTCAGTAAGAGCGCTTGCTGTTGAAGCATGAAGACATGAGTTTGGATTCCAACACCCACATAAAAAGCTAAGCATGACTACAGCACATGCCTATGAAAATCCAGCACAATGAGGGAATGCTGTGGCTTGCTGGCTGCCAGCCTAACACTAGGTTCAGTGAGAGACCTACTCAAGGTGATAAGGTGAAGACGGATAGAGCAGGACACCTGAGCCTGCATACACCACACAAACACACCAGACTCAACAACATGCATACTCGTGCATATGTATGCACACACAAAAACATGGTCTCTCACGTGTCTTATAGTACAGTTGGGATAAACTCATACACAAATAACGACATGCTTTATGCACAAATAAGGACAGTGAAGAATGCCTGAGTGATCTATACTTTATCATGACAGATCTAGTTAAAGAAGATGTGATATTAAATTGAAAAGAACTGTGGTACTAAAGCTGTAAAATAGCATTTGAAATATTTTTAGACTTTCTTCTAGATGGTGCTGGAGCAACCAAACTGTCACCTGTAAGAGGTAAGAGCTGGTGAGAGTGCTTGCTGCTGAGCCCAGTGACCTGGATTTGAGCCCCAGGACCAACAATGTTGAAGGAAAGAACTGGCTCTTAGAAGCTGTCCTCTGACCTTTACAGTCCCATGCACCCTCTCCCCAAAAAAGCAAGTAAATAAATGTATATAAAAGGGGGGTTAATTTATATAATTAGTCCCTTGATGGCTCTGCTACTGATTTCATAGCCCTTTACATCCCAGTCTAGGAAAAATTCTGGGCATTATTAAGACGTTAAAATCACAGATAATGTAGACTGCAGTAGCTTACTATTAAGTTAAAGCAACATTCTATGTGTGGCTTTTAAAATATATATTTTAAATTTATTATTACTGTGTGTGTGAGCATACACATGCCATGGTATGATTGTGGAGGTCAAAGGACAACCTTGTATAGTTAGCTCCTTCCTTGCACCATGCAGATTCTAGGGATCAAACTCAGCTCATCAGGTTTGAATGGCAAGTGCTTTATCAGCTGAGCCGTCTCTTGGGACTATTGGTGTTTTTCTGTGGGTATGAAGGTAGAGTTGAATGAATTTCTCTCTGCCTTCACAGTATTTACAATACAGAGTGAAGGAATAGAGAAAAGATAAGCAGATGACATTACCACAGGTAATGTTTACTTACCAGGTTGGAAGATGAAGAGGGTCCATAGGGCAGCTGATGAATATTCTAATCTGCCCAAATAGAAAGACTCTTTTCGTTTGTTTTTTTTGGGGGTTTCTGAGACAGGGTTTCTCTGTATAGCTTTGGAGCCTGTCCTGGAACTCGCTCTGTAGACCAGGCTGGCCTTGGACTCACAGAGATCTACCTGCCTCTGCCACCGAGTGTGTGACACCACCACCCAACTGTAAAGAAGCTCTTTTAAGACTAGTAAGATGTGTTGTTTTTATTTTTGAGATAGGGTCTCACTATTTATCCCAGACAGGTCTCAAACTCATGATTTTTCTTGCCTTGGACTCCCGAGTAGCTGAGATTATGGCATGCAACACCACTTGTCAAGACTAGTAATAAGTTTAAAAAAAAAAAAAAAAAGACAAGCAAGGTTTCTCTATGGAGCCTTGGCTGTCTTAGAACTATGTAAATTAGGCTAGCCTCCAGCTCATGGAGATCTATCTGCCTGCATCTGTCTTCCAAGCACTGGAGACCAAGGTATGTGCTCCACGCTCAACAAGACTAATAATACTTTTTAAAAGACAGGATTAAATTGAATCTACTGTTGTATGTACTTTATTGTAACAACTCTTACTTCAGTTATGCTGGGAATTGGAAGAAAGGAGGCCCAAGTTTCCAAGTAGGACTGTGCCCAGCACGGAGGCACTGTAGTGCACATTTGGTACTAAGTACTACCTGCAGTACTGTAGTACAGAAAAACGTTAATCGATCGTGGCTTATGTTATGACAATAAAAAAAAAATCGGAGCCAGGCACGCCATGAATGGCTTCAACTGCAGCATTTAGAAGGCAGAGGCAGAGGGTCACGAGCTAAAGGTTACTCTGGCCTACACAGTGAGTTCAAGACCAGCCTGGGTTATTAGGGACCCAGTCTCTAAAACCAAATTCTGATGGCTGAACTCTAGTACCTAGAGTTGGCATTGGTGGTGATAATGGTTCATGAGAATAAGGTACAAGAGCTCATATATGCCATGAATAGAAACGAAACAGCTTCCATCTCCTTGCCGTAAGGAGAACAATTTATCTACACCTACAGAGTGGGGTCTGGAAGACCCCTGCGACAAACCTCTATAGGCCTTTTCACATCAGCAGGCGCTACCTAGTTTCCTAATTACAATCAGTTAAAGACTTGCAGTGGTTTACTTAGCTGACTGGAACCCAGAGTCACCGATTCAGAAAAGGTCAAAGAGAAACTGACTTCAATAATTTAGCCTCCTCTGGCTCTCAATTATATGACATCTTCTAATTATTTGTATTAGTAATAGTGCTTAAGAAAACTATTTGGTTGTATTATTTGCACACCCTTATTTGAAGATATAAAATTTCTCCTACGTGAACACACATCTATAAAGCAAATGTAAAAATTCACTCCACAAATCTTAAAGGGAGCCTCTAAAGCTGTTTGCTATTACTTGGTAACAACGACAGGGTACAATTTGTGTCATTTTGCCCATTTTATGGTAAGCAGGGCTTTACATGGCTGAACATGCCTGTAATCCTAGCAATCAGAAGCCAGAAGAAAAAAGATCTTAAGTCCAGGACAGGCTGTTTCAGAACAAACCAAAACCAAAAAAGTAGACAGAGGCTAGCAAGATGGACCCCTGTAAAGGCAAGCCTGATGGCCTAAGTTTGCAATCTGAGAACCACTTGGTAGGAGAGATTTCATTACTGAAAGTTGTCCTCTAATTGCTGTGTGTGACTGTGTGTGTGCATGTATGTGCACATGCCTACGATCTTTCTGCCTCCGTCTTCCAGTGTGCTTGGTTTACAACACCTAGCTTCATTTTTTTTTTTTTTTTTTTTTTTTTAAAATTTGGGAGCCAGAGGCAGGTGGATCTCTGAGTTCAAGCCAGCCTGGTCTACAAAACAAGTTACAGGACAGCCAAGGTTATTACACAGAGAAACCCCATCTTGAAAAACCAAAAACCAACCAACCAAACAATTTATTTTTATTATTTTATTTATGTGGGTTTGTGCATGTGAGTACATGTATCCAAGGAGGCCAGGAGAGGGCTTCAAATTCTCTAGAGCTAGAGTTATAGGCAGTTGAGAGATACTTGATACAGGTGGTGTGAACCAAACTCAGGTCCTCGGCAAGACTAGTATGTACTTTTAACTGCTGAGCCATCTCTCCAGCCTCACTGGCTTCAGAGTTTGACTTATATTTCTGTCTGTTGCCAGACAAACTCTGCTACAGATTTTGGGATAAATATTCTTCTTTCACTATGACAGTGGTTCTCAACCTGGGTTTTCCAACTCCTTTGGTTGTGGTCAGGTCGAATGACCCTTTCACAGGGGTTGCATATCAGATATCCTGCATGTCAGATATTTACATTTACATAAGGGCAGCAAAATTACAGTTATGAAGTAGCAATGAAAATAATTTTATGGTTAGGATCACCACACCATGAGGAACTATATTAAAGGGTTGCAGCATTAGGAAGGTTGAGAATCACTGTACTATGAAATGATACAATAGAAGATTTTAGAACATAACTATTCTCACATGCAGAATATATCTATTCAAGATTCAGATCCCAGTATAATACCACGAAAGTCATGGGAGGGTTCTCCAAGCCCAGCGATACACAAAATATGTATGCAGAGTTTCAGACAGGATAGGACATTTCTGATAACTAAGCATCATCTCTATGTTACCTCACATGTAATTTTAATAACCTCCAAAGTGTACCATTATTCCCACTTTACATGGGGAATAAAAGATGGGGAAAGAGAAGCTCAGAGCACTTCATCCTACTGTCATAATGTTTATAAATAAGATGCACAAACAGCCAGGTTTAGTGGCTTGCCTATAATCCAAACACCCAGGACTCAGCGGTAAAAGATTAGGAGTTCTAGGTTATCCTTGCTTACATAGCAAGTCATTGAGGCCAGCCTGGTCTACATAGGACCCTGTCTCAAACAAAACAAAAGAAGGCACAATTTAAATGCAGCCCAGTCAGACCAAATCCAGTCAGTATAGCTCTAACTACGACAGCTGTATTTTTTTTTTTTTAAAATGTTTTTCAAGACAGGGTTTCTCTGTGTAGTCTTGGCTGTTCTGGAACTTGCTCTGTAGACCAGGCTGGCCTTGAACTAAGAGATCCTCCTGCTTCTGCCTCCCAAGTGCTGGGATTAAAAGGCATGAGCCACCACCACCCAGCTACAGCTCTATTTTTAACTCACAAGGTAAAAGCATATTTTCTCAGCTCTCAGGAGTTCGTTATTGCCTGGCGTAAAACACTACACATTCTATGGACTACAGTTGAGAATACAGTTGTGGACTAGCTTGAATGACACCAACAACTATGGGTTTATTTTTGGCAGAGAATCAGGATATTGATTTTATGTTTTTCAGCTCTCTACCAGGAAACAAACAAACGAACAAATCAACCACAACAGCAGCAGAAGAGCTGCATCCAAGTGGCAAAGGCAAGGCTGCACGGCAGAAGACACAGTTTAGGGAACAGCCACTAAGCCAAAGGCAACACAGGGGAGAAAGAGGAAACAGGAAGGAGGGAACAGAGACTCTGAAGGGCAGAGCTGCAAAGTTGTTACTGTGAAACCCTTCCTCTGTGGGGGGCCTGCTGATGACACAGGAACAGGGTGCAGGGCAAGGGATGGAGCTCAGTGGGGAGGATGCTTCCTTAGTAGGCATGCATCCTTGGGTTTGACACTCAACACCGGGTCATCTGTTATCCCAGCACAGGAGGTGAAGGTCAGCAGCAGTTCGAGGTTGGCCTAAGTTACAATCTGAGTTCAAGGCCAACCTGGGATACATGAGAACTTGTCTCTTTAAAAAAAAAAAAAAAAAGGAAAGAAACATAAAGTTCAAATTTTGAGGTGCCAGAAAACTGTAGACGTTATATTTAAAAATTATATATAAAGAAAATAATGTAAAAACTAAATCAATCTCGATAAATCCTTAACACAGAATTCTATGTGGTTACTTAAAATGTTAACAGAGGCCATTTAACCTTATGAGAAAATGTTCATGGTATATTCCTCTAAAAAAACAAAGACCTCAAAACATAGAGGAAAGGAACCCAATCTGCTTACAAGAAAAATGTATGTGTATGGAACAGGTATCATCTCTGGGTGAATCTATTTATTTAGTTTTTTTCGAGACAGGGTTCACTTTCTAGCACAGGCTGGCTTTGAACTCATGGCACTCTTTCTGCCTCAGCCTTATAAAGGATAGAACAGGCAAGAGCCACCACATCTGGCTTTTTTAAAATTTTTATTTATTTATTTTAATACCCACCCCCAAGCAAAACAAAATCCAGATAAAACTTTTCACTTAAAAATAAAAAGGTACCCTAGGAAGCTCTATTTGCTTAGCTTGGCCAGAGAAATGGAAACCACTAAGCCCAGCATCAGTGCTAGATTAACCATGAGCATGAATACTTGTCGCTGACATTTCTACAAAGCTGTCAAACTGTCCTTCGGTACTCTTGTTCTCCTGAGGTCATAACAGCCACCAGTGCTGCTCTCCTAGTAAGATACACTCTCCTCTCTTTCACTCTTACAACAGAGACCCTTCCATCCACAACACAATGATTAAAACCCTACTTACGGTGTTGGTGTTGGTCCAATCCTTAAAACCTTTTTCTTTTTACCTTTTCTATATGTATGGATGTTTTGCCGACAAGTCTGTCTGTGCACCACATGTGTGCCTGGTGCCCTTGGAGACCAGAAGAGGGCGTCAGATTCTCAGGAAGTAGACACAGTCGGCTGTGAGCTGGGAAGTGGACCCAGAACAACTGGAAGAGTGGAGACCTCTCTCCAGTCCCTCCAATTTCTTTTTTTTTTTTTTTTTTTTTTTTGGTTTTTTCAAGACAGGGTTTCCTCTGTGTAGCTTTGCGCCTTTCCTGGAACTCACTTGGTAGCCCAGGCTGGCCTTGAACTCACAGCGATCCGCCTGCCTCTGCCTCCCGAGTGCTGGGATTAAAGGCGTGCGCCACCACCGCCCGGCCCCCTCCAATTTCTATCTAAAGAATGGCCACATATCTGTCTGCCAATGTCAAGAGATGTGGTGAAGAAAGGAGAAGGCAGCCTAAGAAAAACCTCTACTCCCAACCAATACCAGTAACAAGTTTCCCAGTTCTCTCAAAAACACAGGTAGAAACCGGGAGGTGATGATCCATGTCTTTAGTCCCAGCACTAGGGAGGCAGAGGCAGGTGGATCTCTGTGAGTTTGAGACCAGTCTGGTCTACAGAGTGAGTTCCAGGACAGCCAGGGCTACATAGTTGAAATTCTGTCTCAAAAATAAACAAACAAGCAGGTAGAGGAGGAGATCATCCATAGCTTCTGGGAATCCAGAGCCACAGCTTTACCTTGGCTTGGAGCAAGGAGTGCTGTGGGAAACTGGCTAGGACTCAGGAGTCAGATATTAGGCTCCAGTTACCACGACTGCAATAGCCCACATGGGGGAATGTAGGAACTGCTTTACTTTCCATAACTATCTCTGGTATGTTTTAATCTAACATTCAACTTTGATATGTGATTAGAAAATATACAAGTTTCTGACCTCATTCATTCTCTCCCTCCCCATTCCTTCCCTTTTGTGATTGGGTCCTACTCCGTCACAGGTTATAGCTTGAACTCACTTTGTTCTCCTGGCTGGCTTAGAGCTTTTGACAACCTTCCTGCCCCAACATCTTCAGTGCTGGCATTAGAGCTGTGAGCCACTATGATCAGCCGAGGCTGTACAGACTTCTGAGCACTGATGTAAAGAAAGCGTAAATGCAGCCAGAAATTCACAAGAGAGAGTAGATTTGAGAAATAAAGAGAGTTTTGCACAAAAGTAACTAATACCCATCATTTTGGCACCACTGGCACACTTATCTGAAACCACACTTAAAACAAAACAGGTTTGCCACATAGCTATAATACAGAAACCACTAGAAACTACCAAACTTTGGGGCAAACTCTAGCTTCAAATTTGTCTACTGCAATACAATTATTAGAGATAATGTTTTTTTATCATGCTATAAATTCTTTATGTGTAAGCTCCGCAAGATTTATTAATTTTTCCTGTGTGTATGTTCATGTGTGTGCACATATGGATTGGAGGCCAGAGGACAATCTTGGGTGTTGCTTCTCAGGAGCTATCCACCTTGATTTTTGAGCCACCCTGCTTATGTTACATGAATTGGTGGGATAGAACTCGGGTTCTCATGCTTGTATGGTGGTCCCTTTACTAATGGCGCTCTCCTCCCCAGGCTGCTATGTTATCAGTTCTTATGCCTTCCCAAACTTCATGCAGCCAGAACCTCAGGTGACAACTGCCGAGGTTTCTACCTCATTTATTCTGGCAACCTATCCATTTCAACTCATGACTCTGAGTTTGAGAATCAAATATATGGGTTTTCCAAACCTAGAACTATAAAGGCATAGGCGTGGCTGCTGCTCCTTTAGAGAAGACACCTTCCCAAGAGAACCTTCACTGTCCACCAGCTCTTCATTAATATCCTTAAAGGAAGTCTCCAAGGAGATCCTGAAGGAACTTGGGAGTATTCTACAGAAATGTTTCAACCTCGTGGAGGTGAGTGACAACGTTTTCCTGCACAGTGGAAGTATGTGAAAAATCTTAAAAAACAACACCTGATCTCACCCATAGAAATCTGATTCAACTAACTGGGTAAAACTTACATCTGTATTTAAAATCCCTGCCTCTATATTTTAATATACCGCAAAATCTGGGAATATTGTTGTAGAAAATGGTGAAGATTGACTTTAACATAGTCTACCTGCAAATTTAGAGTTGACAGAAAACAAAACCCTTAATCCCTATTTCTAGAATCTTCTCAAGTTAGATAAGGTAAAGAAAGTCCTAAAATACCAAACAGCCATCACTTTTACCACTTGAGCATTTTAGGCGGAAGAACTTCAGAAGCAGAAGATCTGTTACGGGGCAAGGTCAGAGCACAACACTCTAAATGTTTGTGGGGATGGATGGAGAGCCTCTGGAAGAAGGTTGAAAATCTGAGAGCATTCTTCATTTTATCACTAAGTTCTCACACTGGGAAATTTTGCAGAAGTGAAACATGGATCAGTTCACATACCCTTGAACTGCATGGCCTCCAGTTTCTCTTGCTGAGGGATAAACATACGCTAGCCATGGCTAGAGGCCATCCCATTAGCTGGGCTCTTTCTCTGACAATCGCTAGAGTAAGAAAAGTCGTATCTCAGTGCAACTGTTTTGAGGAAACACTTGCCTGGGGTTGAGATGGAATCACACAGTCTACAGCTTTACCATCTAGCAGGAGGGCCCAGGGTGAACACATGGCTAGGGCTGGCTTACATGAGGTACCTCTTCTTGTGATCCTTTTCCAGTCAAAAGCTGAGAGGGACAACCAGCTTCTAAAACCTATTTCTCTTTCTGGTAACCTTTGAGTGGCAGGTTCACAGCTTGTTAAGAGGCTAACTTTCAGTGCCGAGGAAGGGGAACAGCAGTGTGCAGAGAGAAATACAGTCAACAGCTGGGGTCTGAGGGCAGATCCTCTGCCCCAGGGCCTTGGGAAACCATGGCTCTCCATACTGCACACAGAAGGAAGATGCCAAGTTTCCAGGGCAGGGAGAGAAACTGTTTCTAGACAACCTTCCTTTTTTCCAGACTGTGACAACTGAAAGGCTCCTGTTATGGACTAAATTGTGCTTCCTCTCAAATACATATTCTAATCCAAGGTACCTCAAAATAGTATCTTTGTTGTTTGAGACAGCTCAGACAGCCCATGTTGGCCTTGAACTCACTATTTAGCTAAGGCTGACTTTAAACATCCACATGCCCTGCTTCCAACAGTCCAGTGCTAGAATTTTAGCAGGACACCACAAGTAGTCTTCTTATGAAAAGGGGACTCTGGACACAGACACAGAAGCAAGATAGCATGCGAATGAGCGATGCCTCCACAGGCCAAGGAACATCATGGATTGCTAAGCAATGTTTCTGTGAACAACTCTGAGAGAGAGGAGGCTCTAGACACACTTTCAGATTTCTTACCTCCAGAAAGGAGCACATACCTCATTGCTGTTCTGAGCCAGCCAGT
The DNA here is from genome assembly GCA_902168325.1 of Peromyscus nudipes. NCBI lineage: Eukaryota > Metazoa > Chordata > Mammalia > Rodentia > Cricetidae > Peromyscus > Peromyscus nudipes. The sequence goes on from CABHPH010144449.1 coordinate 26,366, forward strand.
TTTTGCTGGTTTGTTTCAGGAGTACTAGGAAACTAATATAGCCTCAAAGGCAGATTAAGTATCAGTTAAATCAATCACATTTTACCTTACTAGGCCTCATTAAATTGTAGTTGCTAGACCCAAGTCCAGGTCAAGGTGGGTGGAAACCAGTGGTGATGGCAGCACACCAGTGTGGAGGGTATCTGCACAAAACACATACCCACCATCTCAACCTGCTGATTCAGACAGAGGAGGGGGGGGGGGGGGGCCCTGTGGGAAGAGCTGGCTCCAATCAAGCTGCCCAAATGCTATCAGTGACCTCAGCCCAGCTCGATCAGTAACTAATACTAGCTTAAGTAGAAGGATAAAACTTGAATCGTTTCCAAACTAATCTGTGGATTCAATGTAATCCCAATCAAAATCACAGCAGGTTTTTTTTTTTTCACTTAAAAAAAAATCACAAGCTGATCCTAACATCTATGTGGAAATGCATAGTGCTGAGAACAGCCAAGAAGATCTTAAGGAAGTACAACCCAGCTGGAGAGAGGATTTACATATACCACTAGGTGTCAAGATGTATAAAGGTGTAGGTAAGCCATGTGGTATTCATGGAAGAATGAATAACACAATGAGTGCAAAGAAGAGAGCTGAAACAACTTCCCAATACTCCCCATTAGAGGCAAATGTGACTCCTCTGTGCAGTGGTGGGGCTTTCCATGACGTGCTGAACCAATCATATACCCACAAGATTAAAAACAACAACCCTGACTCTCAATTCAAACCCTAAATAAAAAATCAATTACAAAAAATCAAGATCTCAGAGGAAACTTAGGAGATTATCTTGAAATAGGCAAAACTGGTATCCAGGACACTAAAAACATTAATAACAAAAGGAAAAATAAAGACAAACCAGGTTTCATAAAAACGGAGTTAATATGCATGACATTAAGAAAAGGCAAGGCATAGAGGGTTTTCTAACATGGAGCTGACAGCAGACTCGTAACTACATGATTACTAGCACCAAAAATGACAAAAGACTTCCAAGAAACTTTATAGAAGATTTACAAAGGTCAATAAATACAAGAAAAGATGCTAGATTTTATTAGTCTTCAGGGAAATGCAAATTAACAACTCACTGAGAAGCTACTATACACCAACTAGAAGGACTCCAATTACAAGGGTTAAAGGAAAAGGACAAAGTCAAGTGTTGACTAGGATGCAGAACAACACCATTCTATCATGTTAGAAGCACTCAGGAGGCAGAAGCAGGCGGATCTCTGAGTTCAAGGCCAGCCTGGTCTACAGAATGAGTTCCAGGACAGCCAGGGCTACACAGAGAAACCGGGTCTTAAAAGTTAATTACATCGGGTGGGGGGGGGGGGGCTTGAGAGATGGCTCAGAGGTTGAGAGCACTGGATGCTCTTCCAAAGGTCCTGAGTTCAATTCCCAGCAACCACTTGATAGCTCACAACCATCTACAATAAGACCTGGTGCCCTCTTCTGGCCTGCAGGTCTACATGCAGACAGAACACTGTATACATAATCAATCAATCAATCAATCAATCAATCAATCAATCAATCAATCTTTAAAAAAGTTAACTACATGGAACATGGCTGAGTCACTGGTATAATGACAGCAGCAGCTCAACATCAAAAAGTACATACTGTAATATTTCATGCATGTAAACTTCAAAATGGGCAACACTAACCTATGACATTAGCAGTCAGGCTGAGGGACTGACGGGAGGGAACCTAAGTTATGGGAAGGGAAATGAGGTTTTCTGACGATACTATACTGTGTTTCTTCATTTAGGTTCTGATAACATAGGGTATGTTCATTTTGCAAGTTCAATGATCTGTACACATACGGTTCATGTACATATTTACACTGCTGTTCAATCAGACCTGCTGATAAACTCCTGTGTATCAGTGAGGAATGTAACAAAGCAGGCAGTGGCAGATCTGGTAACATATGGGCCAGTTCTGCTCCTTAGGCAACTGGCCCAATCTACAGGCCAGGAGCAGAGCAGTCTAGTATCTGATGCAAAAGCACACGGGTGGGGGTGGGGGTGGGGGTGTGGTGAGTCATTTTTTCATCCATTCTTTATTCACATTGATAGCTGATTCTAAAATGTAATTCTAAGGAGAGAGCTAAAAACTGAAAAACAGAGGGAAATTTGGTAAATGATAAAATGCATTATTTCAAGTATTTTAAACATTAAATGATCTGTGAATTCCCGAGAGGAGGGGTATCTAGGAAAGCTATTCTCTCAGTTACTTCAGGGTCAAACATTACATTTCACTATGAGCTCAATGGAAGTAGAAAATTATTCTATAGTCTTTTAGGCTTTTTAAAGATATCCTTAAAAGAAAATAGAGACCAACTTGGGGAACGGAGGACGGAGTGAGGGGTCTTCTCAACGTCTTACCATTAGCCCTTTTGTCCTCTACCTTGTTGCTATGGAGAAGGCCATGAAGGCAACAACGGAAAGAAATAAAGGATCTGGCAGGAGTAAGCACTGGGACAGTGTACTAAACAAAAATCCCTTAAGCAATTAGCAAGACCAAAAAATGATACACTTTCCACGTTTACCTAGGAAAGCACGTGGGCCTGGTTCCTCACTACAATTGAACTCAGAACAGAGTGGTCTGAGCGGCCTAACAAAGCCTAAGCCTTGGCAGACATATCATAAGGCCATTGAGCAATGCTGTCTCATGCCAGGAGGAATAAGCTACCTTCCCACCCTATCCTGGGGAAATTATCTCCAGCTGACTAGATTATAAAGTTGATGCCCGGTGACGACTTTGTTCTGTAAAGCCTAAGGGAGAAGGAGTAATGAGGTATCAGAAGGGGCAGAGACCTGCCTCTTGTTTTATAGGTGGGGAGAGGGGGGGAAGAAAGGGAGAGGAAATGAGAAGAAAGGCAGGAAGAAAGAGGAGGAAAGGAGGGAAGGTAGAGAAATGTGAAAATCTCTCCTTCTCTCCTCTCTCTCATCTCATTAAGAAGCAGGAGCAGCCTCAGGAACATGCAGCAGCAGTCTGGGAGCAAAGCTCTGCCTGAACTGGTTTAGAGCTACTGCCCTGGGAGAGAAGGCTAGTTGCCAAGTCTGTTGAGAGCTTCTGCCCATCACTGCTGTAGCAGCTTTATGAGTGGCGCAGGGCCAAGACCTGTTTTCAGCAGTGTTAGCACTAAGGCCAAAGGATTCAACATCTAGATCTCATTACAAGAAACTGACAAGGACTATCCCTCTTCTGTCCCACACAAACAGTCACAGAAGCATAAATATTAAGAGCTACAACGAATACAATATAGTCCAACCTTTTTTTCTCTTTACAAAGGAGGAAAGCAGAGCACAGACTAATAATATGAACTTCCCAACAGGGCAAGAAAACACTACAGCTCTGATTTTCAAGTTAAGTCAGGCCTAGGCTAGAACAGGTCATGTCAGAATTGTATTTATGGCCTAGGTGTCACTTACTTCAACACTTAAACTTTAGGAACTAAATGACTTGTAAAGAATGACATTAGGCCGGGCGGTGGTGGCACACGCCTTTAATTCCAGCATTCGGGAGGCAGAGGCAGGCGGATCTCTGTGAGTTTGAGGCCAGTCTGGGCTACAGAGTGAGTTCCAGGACAGGCTCCAAAGCTACACAGAGAAACCCTGTCTTGAAAAACAAAAACAACAACAACAACAACAGCAACAACAACAAAAGACATTAGTACAAAACAGGCCCGTGTTCCACAGGATCTGAGGAGAATCTCATTTCCAAAATAACTTTACCTATTCACAAGCCCACAACCTGGTCTCCCTGTACTCTGCTGGTGTGTGTTGGGGGGTCGTGTGTGTGTGTGTGTGTGTGTGTGTGTGTGTGTGTGGTGAGACAGGTGGTATAGAGTGCATTAAAGGAATATGTCTTTCACCCTTGAAGATTAGTAGTCTATTTTGCAAAATGAAACTCAAAAGAGTCTATGACTCAAATTTTTTCTTGGGGCTTCAGGATTTAAATACATGATAGTGGACAGATAACACAAGACTAGGGTATGGAAACACATGTATCTTAAAGCACCCCTGGGAGGAAGCTGCTAGATGGTGGGGGAGGGGTGTGAGACAGTAGGTATTGATCCCTAATGTTTCCTTTGTGTGACTGCTGTTGCTATGGTCTGTTGCTATGAAGATCTGTGGTGCCAGACAATGGCTGGGAGGCTTTCATGGATCCAGTCAGTCTGCACTAGGCTAAGCAGTGGAGAAAGACTGGTCACTCCACACCATCTCTCTCCAGTGAGTGCTGCCTGAAGCAAGGCAGAAGAGGAAAGGCCATTCATTGTAGCTAAGTACTACTTTTCCATGACAAATACTGAAAAGCCAGTATTTCAGTTTGTACACAAACTCTCCTAGACCAGAATCACAAAGGGTAACTACCCATTTCTTAAAAGAGTCACGGAGGGCTCTTTCTCCTTTGAGAAGGATAAAGACCTGTAAACAGATGAGCATGAAGAACCACTGGGCAGATTCTTAGTGGAGTTACACAAGTAAGCCAAACTTCATGATAAGCAAAACCACTCCTGATAGAGAAAAGGTCAACCCAAGAAAAAAGAGCAAGGCTCAACCAGGGTCTGAGACAGGGCCAACTGTTTGCCCAACAGAAGCCAGAGTACAGAAGTCCCCCGGGTCTGTATTAGTGTCAGCTGCCTTTTAGTCCTCATTATTTTCTCACAAAATCACTGTTCGTTCTTTATTCTTAGTGTGTGTGTGTGTGTGTGTGTGTAAGCTACAGAGTGTTTGTGGAGGACAATGTTCAGGAAATGGTTCTCTCCTTTCACTGTGGGTTCTGGGAACTGAACTTAGGTTGTCAGGCTTGGTTGTGCTGAACCATCTTGCCACCCTAACTGATGTTCTTTATTTTTAGAGCACACGTGTAAACACACACACTTTCACATGTGTAAACACACACACACTCCAAACAAAGCTATTAGCAATATATGGCTATTGAAATTAAATTTTACTCATTTATTTATTATTCTTTGAGACAGGGTCTTGCTAATTTAGCAGCTTAAGCTGGCCTTGTATTTACAACTCTTCCTTCCTTAGCCTTCCCACTGCTGGGCCACAGCATATGCACCATCCATTTCTACATTTCATTAGATTTTTAAAAATAACTTATTTAATTTTATTTTATGTGCACTGGTGTGAGGGTATCAGATCAGAACTGAAACTACAGACAATTGTGAGCTGCCATGTAGATACTGGGAATTGAACCCGGGTCCTCTGGAAGAGCAGCCAGTGCTCTTAACTGCTGAGTCATCTCTCCAACCCCATCATTAGATTTTTTTAAAGATAGTCTTATTATGCTGCCCAGGCTGGTCTCAAATCCTTCCTACCTCAACCTCCTGAGCTGGGGTCATAAGAGCGCCAGGACACCTGGCTAAATGAAAATTTAAAAATTCAGTTCATCAGTTCCTCGGCACATTTCAGGTTCTCACTTGTGAATATAGGCTACCATTTTGGACAGTTCTCAAAAACAAAACAAACCAAAAAAAACCCAAAACTCTAATATAGAGAGTAAAATCATTTAGTCTAAATCCCTCTTTTTTTGTAAATCGGAAATATAGAAACAGAAACTAATTTACCCAAGACCAAAGAGCTAACTAAAAATAGCATATGTTCTGGAACACAATTTTCTATAACTTCGGTTCAGAAATATTTGTACTGTACTACAACACACGTGGAAAACTGAATATACACCAGTACATGAGAATTTCATTTTGGAAGTCAGATCAGGATTACTGTGCGGATTTTCATACCCACTGACATGCAGAAGAGTTGTACCCTGGCTTCAGAAACATGGCTGTAGGGCATTATAATTTATTATTTTTTATGGATTATAATTCATTATTATTTTTTAATGGATAGTCTGGTAAATGAAGAGCAGAGTAATTCCAGAGATATTGTAAGAGAAATTTCTGCGTGAGGTGAGGGGATTAATCTAGATACATGCATGCTTATCGAAGCAGGGTTTTTTCCCTAACAGCACAATTTTCAAATAAAAAATTACAAAGGAATACAGCACACAAATCATCCACAAGCAGAAATGTTCTGAGAGGCAGCTGGGGAGGTAACAGAGCCAGAAAGGGGGCTGCCTACTCAACATGCCATACCCTCATGTCTGCCTCTGAGGTTTCTTCACACTTACGTTTCTGAGAATAAGGTTTGGTTATGACATACAAATTCAAAGGACTGGAGTGCTAACTCCAGTGGTCAGAATGGGAGGTGGAGATAGACTCAAGGGTTCGGAGCACTTGTTGCTGTTGCAGAGAACCCAGGTTCAGGACCCAGTACCACATGGAGCTTATAATCTCCACAACAGGGAATCTAAAAACCTTCTTCTGACCTCCAAGGCACCATGTATGTGGTCCACATACATACACGCAAGCAAAATACTTATTTTCACAGAATAGCAGCAGACTGGCTCTAGAATTACCAAATCTTCTTCAGAGAGAAATGAACAATGGACGGACTCTTGGAATACCAATCTGGGTAAATAAATAAATAATTCTTGAGTTCTTTTTGGTATAGCTAACAGCTAGAAGGTAAAATTTAAAAATGTGTGATATGAATTAACATTAAGGCTAGGAGTTGACCACCTTTTCCAAAGGCCTGTTGTAGTTGGAGGGTGAAGTGGCAGCACCCACTGGCTCATGCATCGCACCACTAGGTCCCTAGCTGGTGGTGCTAGTTTGGAAGGCTGTGGAACTTTCAGGAGATGGAGTCTTGCTAGAGGAAGGGTGAGCCTTGGCTTTTCCCATCTTGACCCCACTTCCTATGTGCTGTCTGCTTCTTGACACAGACACAAGGTGATCAACGGCGTCATGATCCTGCCATCATGGCTTCCGGACCATGACTGACTATATCCCTTTTCAAACTGTAACACCCCACCCCCACCTCCCCAGTTAGGCTGCCTCTTATTATTTGGTGACAGCTAGGAAAAAGTAACAATCAAGGGTCACAACAATAGTGGTAGAAGCATAGACGTCTCTAAATTTTCACTCCCATGCTCCTTTCACACCACCACCAATTCCTGAAGTAAAGCACATATGGCAATGTGAACCACAACACCTCTGCTTAGAACTGCTGTCCAAAAAAGGACAACCCATAGCACCTTCTGGAATTCTTAGGTAGTGTCAGTCTTGCTGTCTTCAAAGTACCTCAGATGCAAAGAAATCATTCTAGATAGGTAGGCATGCTGACACATGCCCGGTCTCAACACCTGGGAGGCCGAGGCGGGAGGGTTACAACATCTATCCCAGGCTGGTACCGAGCTGGCTGTCCTACTGCCCCAGCCTACAGAATGCTGAAATTATAGGCAAAAGTCACCACACCTGGCTTTTGCTTTTGATTCTTTTTGGTCATACAATTATTTAAGATTTTTATTTGTGTATGTATGTGTTTACATGTGCAAGCCTATGTCCATGTGTATGCTATGTGCACAGGTGATTGAAAAGGCCAGGAAAGGGGATCAGATCTCTTCTCTTGGAGTTGGAGGTATCTGTGGGATTCCTGGTGCTGGTTCTATGATTTGAACTCTGGTTCTCACGGTAGAGCAGCAAGTATTCTTGATCACTTAGCCATCTCTCCAGCCTCCTCAAACAATTATTTTTTTACTTGGGTGGTGGAAACAGGAGGACCAGGTATTCAAGTTCATCCTTGGCTGGATAGATACATAGTGAGTCTGAAGCCAACTCAGACTATAGAACTCCCTACTTCAAAAACAAAAAGAGGTGGACATGGCTGTATATGCCTGTAACTCCAGTGGGGGGGGGGGGGGGGGGGGGGGGGGGGGCGCGGCGGCGGTGGACCTAAGAGCTCACTGGCCAGCCAACTTTGCAAATAACTGAGCTTCTAGTATGGGAGATGCCTTACCTCGAGGCAGTAAGACAATAAAAGAAGAAAAGACATGAAGATGTCCCTGTTCTGGCCTCTGCACATGTAGCACACGTGCACACCTGCACACATATGCATGCACTACTTACACACACACACACACACACACACACGTTACACACAAATAAAACAAACAAACACAGACAGCAGAGTAAGGATATAGCTCACTGGTTTAGTGTGTGCACAGCATGTAAAAGGCCCTAGGTTTTATCTCCAGTGCTGCAAAAGTAAACCCCCATGGCGGGGACAGAACGTAGGCATCCTCAAAGAAAAAAGATATTCATCATTGTTGGGAGAGTGAAAGGGTTTGTTTCACACTCTTGAAGAGACTTTCTCAGGTTCATATTTAAAAAAATATATATATTTTTAAATTTACATGTGTGTCTGTACGTTAGTATGCCACATGTATGCAGGTGCCCATGGAGGCCAGAGGAGGGCATCGGATCCCTGGAGCTAGAGTTAGAGGTATTTGTAAGTCATCCTAACTGGGTGCTGTGAACCAAATTGGGTCTTCTGAAACAGCAGTCAGCATTCTTAACTGCTAAGCCATCTCTCCAGCCCCCCAGGCTCATATATTTTTTAAGATTTATTTATTTATGTATTTACATATATATGAACACTCTATTTGCATGTATACCTGCAGAACAGAAGAGGGATTCAGACAGAAGATGACATCCAATCCCATTAGATGGTTTTGAGTCACCACGTAGTTGCTGTCAACTGGACTCAGGACCTCTGGAAAAGGAGCCAGTGCTCTTAACCGCTGAGTCACCTCTCCAGCCCAGGTTCATATTTTGTCCATAGAGAAAAGTCACCACCACAAAGAAAAGTAAAACATATAAGCAGGAAATGATGTATTTTTCAATATACTGAGGCACTTCCTTAGTGGCCAGTTCCAGCGGACCCCATGCCCTCTTCTGGATTCCATGGGTACTATGTACATGTGATATACAGACATACATGCAGGCAAAATGCCCATATACCTAAAATAAAATTAAAATTAAAAATAAAAATTAAAAAGATGTTGTTATCCAAACACACCTGTCACAACAAAATTTGTCCAACAAAATTTGTCTGCTACAGGCATCTTTTTATATTTTACTTTATTTTTTCAAAGTTTATATGTATGGATATTTTGCCTTCATATATGTCTGCACTATGTGTGTGTCTGGAAACCAAGGAGGCCAAAATAGGACATGGGATTCCCTGGAACTGGAGTTACAGAAGGCTGTAGTAAGCTGCCATGTGGGTACTGGGAATCAAACTCGGGTCCTCTAGAAGAGCAACCAGTGCTCTTAACTCCTGAGCCATTTTCTCAGCCTTACATATTAACACTTAAACATCTAATTTTGTTATTTCCAAAATACATACTGTAAATACATATCTAGAGTATATCTTTTTACCTGAAATACATTAGCATCTACTGCACGGAGAATTTTTAATAATTCTGAATGACAACAAAAATACTATGAGAACAGACTGCTGAGAGAATGGCCAGAATGAAATGCGGACTAACAAGTTAGTTGTGTAATATCAGAGATAATTAGCTGGGCTCCTACAGGTCTCTAAATGCAGAGTGAGGACTCTTTCAAAGTCTGGGTACTGGTGCAGAGACACATTGGGACTCCCGACACCTGCATTCTCCAACCACTGATGCTTTGATGAAAACTTGATTCTTGCACTCAAAGTGCCATTAAATGTTACCAAGGGCCGGGCGGTGGTGGTGCATGCCTTTAATCCCAGCACTCGGGAGGCAGAGGCAGGCGGATCTCTGTGAGTTTGAGGCCAGCCTGGGTTACCAAGTGAGTTCCAGGAAAGGCGCAAAGCTACACAGAGAAACCCTGTCTCGAAAAACCAAAAAAAAAAAAATGTTACCAAGGATCTGAAGTGACTGGTTAAGTATCTTTGTACTCCCATTCCTTTTTGTTTAGGTTTGAGAAATTCCAAAACAGAGGAGTTTCTGTTCTCCAGGGCAAACGAAACATACAAGAAGTCTGCATGGCAGCCTTGGGCAGCAACAGCTTATAGCAAGCCAGCTGCTTAGTGAAAGCCCCAAACAAGACTACATGAACCTGTCCCTACTGACTGGGTCTATACAGACGATACGCACTATGTGCCAACATTAAGTCAATTTAAGAGTGTCAGATATGGTAATGCACTTCTGTGATCCCAGTTATTGAGAATTGGAGGCAGGAAGGATCAAGAATTCAAAGTCATCATTAGCTACATATCAAGTTTGAGGCCAGCAAGGGCCACATGAGACCATGTTTAAAAAATCCAGACCAAAAATTAGTGGTGGTGGATGCTTTTAGTCCCAACAGAAGTAGAGGCAGGTGAATCGCTATGTATTCAGAGGCAGTCTGGTCTAGGGAGTTCCAGGCTAGCCAGGGCTACATAATGAGACCTTGTCTTAAGGGGGGACGGGGAGGTTGTAGAGATGACTCAGTGGTTAAGAGCAATGGCTGCTCTTCTGAGGGCCCAGTTTCAATTCCCAGCAACCACTTGGCAGTTCAAATCGTTTTCTAACTCCAGTTCCAGGGGATCCAACACCCTCACATACATGCAGGCAAAACATCAACACACATTTAAAAAAGACAACAAAACAAACAAGTGACTCTTCTCCATTCCCTTGATTTCCTCAACTGCCTTTTTATTATTGTGTTCTCTTAAAGTCTGACTGAAAATTCCACCTGTAATCTAAATCCCCATAGGAAAATTAAGGGAGGGTATAGAGAGTACAGACATAGTTTAAACGACACAGCAAGTATTTATTAAATGATTGTTTACAAGCTATAAAAGGGAAATAATCTAAAAAGCTGTCACTGGAGCTAAGGATGTGCACAGGGCTAGAGCATTTGCCAACTTTCAATTGCCAAAACTACAACAAACAAATCATCCAGAGGAATGGTAAAGCGTGCTCAAAAGTTATGCTACTACCCTTTGTGTGGGCACTGCCAAGAGGGTGCAGACACCGACTACTCTTATAAGTGCTTGGCAATGTTTCTATTTTTGCTTGGCAATATTTCCAACAGTAAGCCTCTCCTGGCTCCTTTGCAGAAGCAATTGAGAAGGGATGGACTTACCGTCTTCTGTCTCCTGCCACACGATGCCTTCAAGGTTGACGCTGGTTCCAGGTTCACAGGGGCCTAAGCACTCAGGCTCTGTAGCGAGAGCCACGTCACAAGTGTTGACGCCGACTGATCGGGTACGGACCATGATCTGCTCACAGGGAGATGAGATGTCACTACTGACCACTGGCACTAAAAGATGCAGGGGCAGCACCGCTGGGGTGGAGCCGGGGGACTCCATCTGTGAGAAAGAGAAAGTGCTAGCTGAGGTCCAGGAAGGTCATCAGAGGACATACTGTGTTCTGCATTTAATCTAGTCCCACATATTGTGCCGCCAGAGTGCAGGTGCTCTGAATATAACACTTGTTGCTTCCTCTCAAGTTCTAGCTCATAATACCACTATAAATCTGTGGTAGAGAACAACATCGTAGGCTAGAAGCTATATTTTCATCTCATTTATTTATTTACTTACTTTTGTTTGAAAAAGGGTCCAATGTGACCCAGGTTGGCCTCAAACTCCCTATGTAGCTAGCAAAGGATGCCCTCGAACTCTTCATAAATATTGATATTACACATGTGTTACCATGTCTGGCTTTACTTTCTTTTATTTGAGAGTCTCTGTAGCCTAGGCTGGCTTTGAATTCACACTAATCCTCCTGCCTGCATGTGCCCCCCACCCCCTCACCTATGTAGCCTTGGTTGGCCTGGAACTATCTATATAGACCAGGACCACTTCAAACTCACAAAGATCTGCTTAGCCTCTACCTCCTAGGCAGGTAGATCCTGAGTTCCGGACTGCACTACACAAACAAAACCAAAACCAAACCAAACAAAATGACAAACAGACTTCTATTTTCCCAGCTTGTGAGGTGAACATTACTGACACCATTATACTTCCTACTAGCACCGGTCAACCTATCAGGTTAAAATCAATGACTCTAGGCTAGGGATAAAGAGAATCCAGATTTAGGGAAGCTATGATTCCCAATTATCTTAGAAGGTTTGATACAACTTTAGGGAGAAAACTTACAAGTTATAAGAGGGCTGGGAGCAATCTGATGGGGATTTCGGAACCTCAAAGTAGCAGTGATTGGTGAATGAGTAGAGCATCTTTAAGTAGGACACTAACATCCAATTTGTCTATAGGACAGAGAGGTGCTGCTATCATGCAGAAGCCAGTCTATACCAGTGTGAAGAAGATACAACTGATTATGCACACACAAAACAGCTGAACATTAGTAATCTACTTCGTATGTATATGCAGTGTGTGTGTGTGTGTGTGTGTGTGTGTGTGTATGTGTGTGTGTGTGTGTGTTGCCCACAGAGGCCAGTAGAGGATCAGATCTCCTGGAACTGGAGTTATGGATGGTATGAGTCACCATGTGGCTGCTGGGAAACAAGCTCCAGACCTCTGCAAGAGCAAGTGAGTGCTTTAAACTACCGAGCCATCTCTCTAGCCTCTTTCTTTAATATTATTTTTCCCTTAGAGCTTTGGACCAAACCTAAGGCTTTGTGCTTACTATCTTTACTACTGAGTAAATCTCAAATCCCTCCCTTACTTTATTTTTAAGTATGTGTTTGAGTTTGTTTGTGGGTGCCCTTGGAGGACAGAAGAGGGTGTCAGATTCTTCTGGAGCTAGAGTTATAGGTAGTTGTGAGCCACTCAACCTGTTCTGGGAACCTAACTCTAGCCCTCTACAAGAGCAGCATGCACTCTAATTACTGAACCTATCCAGGCCTTCCTTACTGTTTGAATACTAGCATATATCAAGTTGACAAATTACCAATGGTGAGTCTATAATGCTCAAATCCTAACTCAGTATCTTGTACATAAAAATTACTTAATACATAGCCGGGTGGTGGTGGTGGTGGTGGTGGTGGTGGTGGTGGTGGTGGTGGTGGTGCAGGCCTTTAATCCCAGCACTCAGGAGGCAAAGACAGGCATTTCTCTGAGTTTGAAGCCAGCCTGGTCTACAGAGTGAGTTCCCAGGACAGCCAGGGTTACTCAGAGAAACCCTGTCTCAAAAAAAAAAAAAAGTACTTAATATACATATAAACTGATTTCCTCTGAACACAAGACATTAATCAGTAAGCCTGGAAAATTAGTTATGGATTTGGTTCCTTTCCCTTATGAAAGACTTTCAGCTGGCTTAAATCTGGTGATGAATCCTAATCAAGAAATAAGACTAACAAGAATGCTGAATATGGTCTTTAAATGGAGACATTTGGAAAGAGCCATACACAGCCCACAGTTCAAGCTGCTGGACAGCTCTATGATGAATTCTGGTTTGGGGATGTTAGCTCATGACCACTCTGCCTATAAACTATTCCTCTCCCCTACATACACCTTCCTAGACTTGGGAAAAAAAAATCAGTCTTAAAGCTGTTTAGATACTGCCTCCATTTTTTTTGTAGTTGGCTCTGATTTCTTGGTTTAGAAAGTTACCACTACTGCAGATCAAAACTTCCAGAGTTCAAAGAATGTTCATGCATTGATTCTTTGACTAATTCTGGTCCCTGGAGAGCTGCCAAACAAACAAACAAACAAACAAACAAAAACAAACAAAAAAAAACTATTCGTATCTTTCTATTCACACACACACACCAACACTTTTTTTTCTCCCATAGAAATGAAATGGAAGTACAAGTTGTATGATGAGTCTTCTGCTCTGCTCTCTTGAAAATCACAAATTTGTAATTTCTTTTTATGATGTGGTAGGTCCTTGAAAGACCCTTTAAACTTTCCACACAAGCCGGGCATGATGATGTATGCCTATAATTAATTCCAGTACTCTGGAGGTGGAAGTAGGCAGATCTCTCTAAGTTCCAGGCCAGCCAAGGCTGTCCAATGAGACTTTGTCTCTATTAAAAAACAGTGACAACCACAAACTCCATACATAGGGTCTGGGGAGACAGCTCAGTGGGCATAGCACAAACATGAGGACCTGAGTTCAGATCCCCAGCACACACAGAAAAGCTGGATGTGGGGGGTGTATCTTTAACTCCAGTAATGGGAAGTGGAGACAGATGCGTCCTGAGGGCTTGCTGGTCGGCCATGCTAGTCAAAATGGCAAACTACGGGTTCAGTTAGAGACCCTGTCTTAAGAAAAAAAAAAAAAAAAAAAAAAAACGGGAGGGGGAGGACGAGGAAGGGGGGGGGAGAGAGAGAGTGCAATAGAGGAAGACATTAGACACTGACCTAAAAACACAGAAAGTGCAAACTGGAATATGCCTACTACTGCTTTACAGTGCTGGAATCTGACTCTAATCTTTACCTCTTTCAGAAACATGGTTAAAAACAGAAAAGAAAAAAAAAAGCCTTTGAGAGGTACTACTAGAAAAGTCAGAGACAAAACATACAGACCATCTTCATTCCAGCTACTTCTGTGTCTCTGTTCTTGTTTTGCTTTCTGAGAAAGGGTTTCTTAGTGTATCAGGCTCTGGCTGTCCTGTAACTCGCTCTGTAGAACAGGCTGGCCTTGAACTCACAGAATCCACCTGTCTCTGCCTCCTGAGTGCTGGGATTAAATGTGTGCACCACCACTGCCAACACCTCTGTTCTTTTTATGAGAAAGTCTGGGCTACAAAGGAGTTTGTAGTAAATAAACCCTGTCTTAACACTTCCCCATCTCAAAGAAAGCCAAACAAAAAAATCAACAAACCTCCCAAAACAAACAACAAAAAAACCTTTTTTTGAATTTGTAGATAGCCTTGTTTGCACATGTTCTGTTGACCATCCATTCCACAACTGAGACAGCACCATCAGGCACAGGAAGTCACCAGAAAGACATCTGCTCTTGCTCTCTCCTATCCCAGAAAGACATACTAGTTCGTATGCTCTAGATCTGCACTGAGAAATACAGAAAACATCAATGTAAGATGTAAATGGCCACTGCTGCTTCTGAGCAGTATATCATATGAAACTTTGCTATTGAACAGTTCAACAAAAATGTTAGCAGAACTCCTGTACCCTAGGATTTTTTTTTTTTTTTTTTTTTTGGAGACAGGGTTTCCCTATGTAACAGCACTGGCTGTCATGGAACTCACTTTGTAGACCAGGCTGGCCGCAAACTCACAGAGATCCGCCTGCCTCTGCAATTAAAGGCGTGCACCACCATGAAAATAATAGTTTTCATCATCATCATCATTATTATTATTAATTTCCTTTTATTCTTTCAGTGGTATGAGATAAAATCTCACTCTGCTCCAGGCTGTCACAGCATTTGCTGTGTAATTCAGGTTGGCCTTGAATTTATCACAATCCACCTGCCTAATTTTTCACCCTCCATAATGCTGAAATTACATGAATAAGCCACCACCAGCTTCCAAAGATTTTTTTCTTTTGAGAATTCTAGTCTTGAAATTAGTATGCGGCTGAGGATGACCTTGAATTTCTGATTCTCCTGCCTCTACTTCCTTGTGTTGGGATTGCAAGTAGATGTCACTGTGCCTTGGTTTTTTTTTTTTTTTTTTTTTGGTTTTTTGAGACAGGGTTTCTCTGTGTAGCTTTGCGCCTTTCCTGGAGCTCACTTGGTAGCCCAGGCTGGCCTCGAACTCACAGAGATCCGCCTGGCTCTGCCTCCCGAGTGCTGGGATTAAAGGCGTGCGCCACCAACGCCTGGCTCACTGTGCCTTGTTTTATGAAGTACTGAGAATTGAACCAGGGCCTCCAGCATTGGCAGATTGAGCTACATCTCCAGCTATTGTACCTCAGGACTTCCCTAGCACATATACACCAAAACTACCTTTACAGGTCAGAGTTACTAAGCAGAGCTCTGGATCGCTATAGAAGATGGCTTTACTTCATTATGCATTTAATTAGAAGGGAAGTTTGAGGATGAGAAAATGAAGAAATCCACCTGTGGCTTTATAAAGTTATTCTTCCTTTCCAATAGAAATCTAAAGAATGATCACAGAGAATCACAGTATTTAATTATAATACCAGCTCTGTTAATTATCATTTGGATGCATTTAGAATCTACATTAGGCCATAATGCATTATAAGTAGCACTGTGATATGCATCTAACAATCTAGATGTCTCTAGGTGGTGGTGGCTCATGCTTTTAATCCCAGCATTCAAAAGCAGAGTCAGGCAGATCTCTGTTGAGTTTGAGGCTAGCCTGGTGTACAGAGCAAGTTCCAGGACTACACAGAGAAACCCTGTCTTGAAAAACAAAAACAAACAAACAATTTAGATGGCTTGACAGTATTTCATATTTGTGCTTCATTTATCACTCTGCAACAGAGAATAAAAATCAGAAAATGACTCCTTTGCTATCTTTTTCATACATCTAAGACCCCAAAACAGAGATTGTCAAGAGATTGGCAACAACAGGGAAAATTGGGAGTAGAGATGTAAAAAGTTAAGATCATCATATGTCTTTTTTTAAAAAAAGATTTACTGATTTATTATGTATACAGTGTTCTGTTTGCATGTTTGCGTGCAGGCCAGAAGAGGGAGTCAGATCTCATTACAGATGGTTGTGAGCCACCATGTGGGTGCTGGGAATTGAACTCAGGACCTCTGGAAGAACAGCCAGTGTTCTTAACCTCTGAGCCATCTCTCCAGCCCCCATCATATGTCTTAATCACTAAATGTAAGTCGGGTCTTTGAAGTGCTAGGACATGTTACCATGCCTCCCTAGGCTCCAGCTAAATGGCTAGGCAAACAACAAAACAAGCAAAAGCCTGAAAAGAGACCAAGAATTTCAAGAACAAATCTGAAGTTTCCTAAAGTTCATTTCTTGTATCTTTTGATGATACTTCTTTTTAGTTCACTTTTCCATATTAGTTTAATAACATCCACTAAGGTACTCAATAACCTCTATTAAGGTTCCTGGGTGCTGACAGGCAGATGGCTCAGAGACTGGGACAGAGAGAATAACATGGAAAGCCCAAAGTCATTTTCTCCCCACAAAAAGTAATTATACACTGACTTCAACCAACTTCCACATGAGAGGCATGGATGGAGAAAATTTTTCAAGGCTGCAGCATAGTTTTGGGGTAGAAAATGTTCTAAAGAAGTATTTGAGATGGACCTTCTTCTCCCCCTTCACAATGTGAATCTCACGCCTTCATGCTCATAGTCAAGAAGCAGAAAGGGGCTCAGTGGTTAAGAGGATATACTGCTCTTGCAGAGAACCTAAGCTTAGTTCCCAGCACTGACATCATAACTACCTTTAACTCACTCCAAGGAATCTGATGTCTGGTCTCTGCAGACATTTGTACTCTCATACAGACATTCACACATACACATAAAGATTAAACATAAACCTTTTTTTTTTTTTTAAGGCAGATATTTACACTGGCAACTGCAGTAGCTATAAGAAAACCCTTTTTATTTGAGCAAGAAAGGATAGATGCTCGGATTTATTCAGAATAATCAGACAAGATTGTTTGGATTTAGGATGTTAAGGATGGGTATAATGGTACAGATCTGTAATTCTAGTACGTGGGAGGCAGAGCCAGAGGATTAAAGCCAAAGTTATCCTTCGCAAACTCTAGCCTCTGCACCCCCTGGACTACTGAGACCCACTCTCAACAAACCCACACAAACAAACAACTGACAAAACTGACAGAGGAAAGGAAGTTATCCTCTCTAGTGCCCATTTATTTGGCAATTGCCAAGGATAAATAAGACTTGCCTGAAATCAGAAGTCATCAACTAAAATACACTTTTAAATGAGCCCTTAACTAACAATGAGACACCATTGGCATTTAAGCTAAAAGTATAGGGCTAAAACTTCAAGTGGTATGACAACTATTGTATAGAATGGGTTATTTTTTTTTTCCTTTTTAAAGTCAGGTTCTCACTATGTAATTCTAGCTGGTCTCAAACTCATGATACAGACTAGGCTGGGCTCCAACTTGAGCTGAGCCTCCTGATACTATCTTCCTAGTGCTGGGATTACAGTTGTGTGTAGTGCCCAGCTTCTCAAACTTCTCATTAGCCATGTTTTTCAAGTTTCTGTCCTTTTTTTCCACTTGGTTTTTTTGAGACAAGGTTTCTCTGTGTAACATTCCTGACTGTCCTGGAACTTGCTTTGTAGACCAGGCTGGCCTTGAATTCACTGAGATTCGCCTGCCTCTGCCTCCCAAGTGGTGGGATTAAAGGTGTGCCCCACTACTGCCAGGCTGTTTCTGCACTTTTTTAAAAATAAAAAATTCTCACAGGGCCCTTGAGATGGCTCAGCAGGTAAAGACACTTACTGCCAAACTGATGACCTGTGTTTGACAATCCTCAGGCTCTACATAGTGGAGGGAGAATCAACTCCCTCAATTGTCCTCTGACTCTGTCACACATGTGCTAGGACTCTTCTCCCACACAAAGGCATGCAATACAAATGTAATGTTTGTTTGAGACAGAATTTCATGTAGCACAAATTATATATAGTTGTTGTAGTACTTTGAATGAGAATGTCCCCCATAGGCTCAGGCATTTAAACACTTCGTCCCCAGGTGGTGGCACTGTTTTCTGGAGGGATTATGAAGTGTGACTTTGCTGCAGGAAGTATGTCACTGGGGTAGGCGCTGAGTGTCTATAGTCTCATTCCACTTCTAGTTTGCTCTCTCTGCTTTGTGCTTGTGGGTGAGATATGGGCTCTCAGCGTCCTCTTCCTGCTGCCATGCCTGCTGTTTGCTGCCTTGCTCCCTGACATGATAGACAGTTTCTCCTCTGGAACCATTATCCAAAACAAACTTCCTACTTGGGTCATGGTAGTTTTATTACAAGCAACAGAAAAATGGTCATAAACTAAAAGATAGACTGGTAGAAATCTCGACTGTATTACTAAATAGCTAGGTAGTCACAGACTCATTATACTACAACTACCTTCCCTCCCTCCCTTGGTCCCTTCCTTTCCTAAGATACAGGGCTTCTCTTTCAATGGTGCCCAGGCTGAATGCTTGGATCAAACGATCCTCTTGTCTCACTCCTCCAAGAAGCCGGAAGCTGGGACTATGGCATACTTTGCTATATAATGTATATCATATACATTATATCTTCTATAAAACAAAACATTAAGGTGTATTTCTTCATCATCATCATCATCATCGTGATTAACTGAAGATAAAATGCTTTGTAGACAGTACCAGTATACACAATTAAAGTTCAACACTACTCAACAACAGTAATGACAATGCCTTGTTAAGCACATCTTTCTAGGGTTCTTGTGGCACTATGAACTCTTTCAGATATTCAGTGGTCAGATAGCATCTCCAGTATTTACAGTGGTTCAGATTTAACTTTAATTTTTTCTTCTTCATTTTAAAATTACATTTGTTTATTGTGTGAAGGAGAGCGTGTGCTTGTGCTTATCATAATGTATGGAGGTCAGAGACCAACTTGCAAGAGTCAGTTCTCTCCTTCCATAATGTGGGTTCCAGGGATTAAATTCAGGTTGTCAGGTTTGACAGTAAATGCTTTTATCCAGTAAGTCATCTTGCAGGCTCATAAATTTTCTTTCTTTATTTTAGACAAGGTCTCATGAAGCCTAAGTTGACCTCAAATGCATTATCCTCATGCCTCCATCTTCCTGGTGGTAGGATTACAAGTCTACAAACTCTACCTGGCTCAGGTTTGACTTTCTTTCCCTTCTTGTAAAGGAATTTCTCTTTTGGGTAGGAAGTGCACTCCCATGACCACATTCTTCTACAGGAACAGGCCCAGATCGACCCTAACTGCATGGAATAGATTCTCCAGCTCTAGACTATTTTTTCCTTTGGTACCTTGAGATATAAACACTAACTAATACCTGTAGCTTCTTGAGGCCACTTTACCTGGCCTATAAAGAAATCTCTCCTGGGCTGAAGGGAAAGAGCACTAGCTGCTCTTGCAGAGGACTCAGGTTCACTTCCCAGAATCCACATGGCTACTAACAACTACCTTTAACTCCAGTCCAGGGTATCTGGTGACCTCTTCTAGCCTCCATGGGCACCAGTCACACACATGATGCAAAGATGTGTACACAGGCAAAACACCCATACACACAAATATAATAAAACCTTAATAAAAAATGAAAAAAGAAAAAGAAAGCTAGCCTAGGAAAAGCAGAACAGGGACACAGCAATGGCAGAAACCGGATGACATTTGAGCTTTTACTTGAAGCTAGTAAAGCCTATTTCTTAGATGTACAAAATCCTGATGGTTTAAACTAGCTTCAGCCAGTTTCTATCACTGCTGAAGACTGGACCACTAGATCATCCATAAGTTCGCAGTATTTTTTAGTTAGTGACTTACATTAGAATAAACACGTGGAACAAGACTGGACTAAAGGCATTCTTGTGATACACCACCTCCATCCTAGCTATCAAACATCTAGTATTCTATAAGCTCCCTTCCCAGTACCTTGATAAAAATCAAGGTACACTAATCTAATAACTCTAGTGGGGTAAAAGGAGGTGGAAAGATGAAGGTGTCTAGCATGCCTTGCTTAGAACTATATTTTATTCCTCTCATTCTTTTTCTGGATCCCTCTCTTTATCCGACATCATTAAATATCTATGATGATGTAAGTACCACAGTATAGTAAATGGTGAATGCACAATGATTACTGTCTCTAGGTCACAGTGATAAAACAAATATGAACAAGTCACTAAAGGAATGTAGTAGATGCAAATGAGGTCCCTACACAGAGGACATAATCACTTGTATCTATCTGGAACAGAGGGCAGGCAACATTTTAGCTGTATCATTTTAATTTTTCTTTTTACTTTTGCAGTACTGGGTATTAAACCCAGGGTAATGTACTTTCTAGGCAAGCTCTTCAGCTTAATCTTAAGGGACAAATTCAACAAAAAGATCAGGAAAATTAGGTTACTTTGGTTGGATGCAATACCAAATACATGGTCTCAGAGGAAGCAACAGTAATTTGTCAGGAGAACTGGAGAGAACAGTGGGAAATTTCTAGCAGGGTAAAGAGTCAATGCAAAATGATAATCAGGAAAGTAACACGATCCATTATGTTTTAAAACTTTTACTGTGCTAGGGCTGGAGATACAGCTCAGTGGTAGAGCACTTGGCTAGCATGTACATCACCCTGGGTTTGGTCTCTACCACAGACTCCCCCCTCCCCCCCTTTTTTTTTTTTACTATATTTTCAAGAAGACGAATCAAAGGCAAGGATACCAATTAGAAGCCCACTATAACACTCCAAGGAAGAAATGACAACCTGAACTGAGGCAGAGGTAGTTTTAGTGAAAAGTTACAGATTAGAAGCAGAATAAATATCCAGTGATTAACTCGATGTCCAGGAGGTAAGAAACATCTGGGCTGGTTTTAAGCTTTCTGGTGTCATTACCACAAACTGGACATTCAAGAAGACAACAGCATCAGTAGCATGGACAACAAATTCATTACTTGGACAGAATCAGCGAGGAAGTGTAAGTAGCTGGATGTACATGTCAGGAACTTAAGAGACAAGTGAGACAGTAGATAATAAAAGCTCCACGCTAGCTTGGTGAGATAGCCACAGACAGACAAGCACACACATGTGTGTGCATACACACACACTCTTTGAGACAGGGTTTCTTTGTGTATCCTTGACTATCCTGGAATTCACTCTATAGGCCAGGCTGGCCTCAAACTCGAGATTCGCTTGCCTCTACCGCCCAAGTGCTGGGATTAAAGTCGTGTGCCACTACTGACGGGCTACAGATATTAATTACACACAGAGAACAGAAAACAGGGAAGAGAATAGCAATGTTGAAGGAATAAGTCTAGAAAGAAAGACTATGAGGAAGTCTGAAATTGACAATAACCATGGTGACAAAAGCAAAGTTTACTGCTTATTATAAAGTGGGTATGCAAACACTTGTGAAGCACTTTACATACATGTCATTTATTCCTTGAAGCCTGGGGCAGTTACTTTTAGCAGCTGCCTTTCCTGTTTTAAAGGCCAGATCTCATGTAGTCCAGGATGGCCTCAAATTCACTATGTAGCTAAAGATAACTTCCAACTTTTGATCCTCGTGCTTCCGCTCCTAAGTGCTGGGATTACAGGTGTATGCTACTATGTCTGGTTTATGTGGTGCTGGACACTGAACCCAGGGCTGTGTGCATGCCAAGCAAGCACTCTATCAAAATGAGCTGCACCACCAGCCCCTGCATCTGCTTTTAAATATGAATATATGTTTAGGCCACATGGAAGAAAGAGAGAAATGAACTCAGAAGTTGCCTCAATCCTCTACATATGCACTGCAGATGAGTACATACATACATACGTGTACACACACACACACACACACACACACACACACACACACCATGAATATGCTGAGGCTGGGTGGAGTAAGTAGCTGCTAAAGGTTTGGTTCCATTTGGCACTACTGGAAAGTGTAGGTGCGAACTGTGAAGTAGATGTTTGTTTGGTTCCCCCCCCCCCCAAGGTTTCTCTGTGTAACAGTCCTGGCTATCCTGGAACTCACCCTGTAGACCAGGCTGGCCTCAAACTCACAGAGATCCGCCTTTCACAGAGTGCTAGGATTAAAGGCGTGAGCCACCACCGCCCAGCTGTGAAGCAGATCTTAATGCCACTGGGAATTATGCTTTCACAGGTAATTTCTTTTTTTCTGCTTTTCACTTTAGGATCATTTGAGCAGATCCCCTCTTTTACATCCTCTCCACTAAGATGTGCTGTTTCACTATAGGCTCAAAATCAACTAGAGCAAAGGATCATGGGCAGAAATATCTAAAGCAATGTGCCAAAGCAACATTTTCCAAAGGTGAACATTTTCTTTTTCTTGGGTATATGATACATCAAGAGAACGCTCACTAACACAGTAAGGAGAGTCATCAAACAATCAAGCTGGGATTCAAATTCAGGCCATTTGGTTCCAGAACCCATTCAGGAATTAAAAAAAAAGAACTAAAATTGATGGGTGTCACAAGAACTAAGAGAAAACAGAGTTTAAAGACGAGAAGAGAAGCTGGCAGTTTAGCTCAGAGGCGGTGTACTTGCCTAGCTGCATGAAGTCCTGGGTTAGTTTCCTAGCATCATGGAGATGAATGGGAAGAAAAGGAAAAGGTAGAAGAAAGGGAGAAAGAGGAAGAGGAAAAGAAAAATGACAAAAGCAACAGTAAGAAAACGGGCCAGTGTTAAACAGAGAAGTTCTAGTTGTAGAAGTTAAGTCCCTAAAGTCATCAGTACCAGGTTAAAAAAAATCATGATAGGTGTAAGAACACTAGACTTCTGTGTGCAGACTGCATACATATTACCTTACGTAGCTCATAATGTCCTATGAGATAGATGACAGCAATGACAGATGAGAGAAAGTCAAACGAAACGCTTGCTAGGGACTGGAAAGACGGTAAAAGTGCTTGTTGCTCTTCCAGGGAATCCAAGTTCAGTTCCCAGCACACATATTGTGTGGCTCACAAACGCCTGTAACTCCAACTTCAGGGGATTCAATGTTCACTTTGACCTAAATGTGGCATAGACACCCACAGACACACACACACACACACACATCAAGAAATGAAATGCTTGTAAATACCGAGTTATTAATTGACAAGGCCAGAATATAAGCCAAAGGATACCTTAATTTTTGAGCATATTCTCTTTTCCATTATATCATGCTATTCCACAGAAGCCTAGATATATGCAGGAAGGAAAATGTAAACAGCTCACAATCTAGGATTCTAGTTCTTGTCAATGTTAGCCTTATGGCCTACACATCGGAAAATGTGGACAGCTGGCTGTCTGCGGTTTTCTGGTACTCTTCCACCTAGTACCTTAGACACAAGATCACTGATTTTGAGTTCAAATTCTAAATTTTCCACTATGATTAATCTAGACTTAAGAGACTTCAACTCAATCAAAACTTTAAGTATTCTGTCTAAGAGGACACTTGCTATTCGGTACTTCTCTAGTAAAGCAAATTAATCTTGTTTAAAAAAAAATTAAGACAAGTATGGTAGTACATGATTGTAACTCCAGCACTTGGGAGGCAGAAGGAGGATTAGGGTTCAAAGTCATTCTCTACTACATGAATGAGTTCCAGGCCAGACCTGAAACCAAAACAAAACAAAATGGATAAATAAATCACTACCTCCACCACTACCACCATCACCAAACCACCAAGAGAGATCAGGCATGATGGGGCATATCTCAGCACTTAGAAGGCAGAGAGAGGAGGGCCCTGGGTTCAAGGCAAATAGACTACACAGTGATCCTGTCTAAACAGCCCCCCACCAACTCCCTGTGAGATGATAGGACAGATACACAAAGATTTACGATACATAGATCATTTCAATGCGGTTTCATTTATTTCTCTGGCGGTCACATACAGCCCAAGCTTGCCTGGAACTCAATATGCAGACAAGGATGACTTTAAAGTCCTCCTGATTCTACCTTCCAGGTGCTGCAATTACAGGAATGGGCCACCACGCCCATCTTTTCAATGCTGTTATTTTATAGCTGAATAAAAACAAAGCAACAATCTAAGTGTT
The DNA here is from genome assembly GCA_902168325.1 of Peromyscus nudipes. Lineage (NCBI taxonomy): Eukaryota > Metazoa > Chordata > Mammalia > Rodentia > Cricetidae > Peromyscus > Peromyscus nudipes. Next base: position 50,801 of record CABHPH010144449.1, read on the forward strand.
CATCAGCAACAACAGAAACAATCTAAGTGTTCATCAAATAGAATCTCGGGCTGGACAGATGGCTCTGAGGTTAAGAGCACTGTTTGCTCTTCCAGAGGTCCTGAGTTCAATTCTCAGCAACCACATAGTAGCTCACAACCATCTGTAATGAGATCTGGTGCCCTCTTCTGGCATGCAGTGCAGGTGAATATGCAGGCCGAACACTGTATATATACACAATAAACAAATTTAAAAAAAATTAGGGGGCTGGCAAGATGGCTCAGAGGTTAAGAGCACTGGCTGCTCTTCCAGAGGTCCTGAGTTCAATTCCCAGCAACCACATGGTGGCTCACAACCATCTGTAATGAGATCTGGTGCCCTCCTCTGGTGTTCTGCACTGTATACATAATAAATAAACCTTTAAAAAAAAAAAAGAATCTCTACTGTAAAGGACAGGTAACCACAACCTATTTTTTTAAGTGACTAAAAAGATAAAAGGTTTTAACACAGTGTGAAGCAGTCCAGTGATGTTAAATTGATCCCTACAGGAGTATAATTCTTATATAATCATCAAAAGTGGAGGTCTAAAAGGATATTCTAGTTCATTTTGAGTAATGAGATACTAGATGATTTTAGTTTCTGGGGTTTTTTTTTTTGGTATTTTGGTGTTATTATTATTATTACATTGAAATTTATTGTTCTTGTTTAAAATCTATTTTTGAGAGAAAAAGGAGATTTATGTATGTGTTTTATGACAAGAAAAAGGAACTAAGTTAATAAGAAATGTGAAGGCAGGAAAAGAGAAGACGGGACATACTCTTAAGGGCCAGGTGAGGTGGCGCACGCCTTTAATCCCAGCACTTAGGAGACAGAGGCAAGACAGCCTAGTCTACATAGAGAGATACAGGCCAGCCATTATACACAGTGAGATCCCTATTTCAAAAAACTCAAGGTGGTGGTGGTAGTGCACCTCTTTAATCCCAGCACTCGGGAGGCAGAGAGAGGCGGATCTCTGTGAGTTTGAGGCCAGCCTGGTCTACAGAGTGAGTTTCAGGACAGGCTCCAAAGCTACAGAGAAACCTTGTCTCAAAAAATAAATAAATAAAATAAAAAATAAAATAATAAAAACAAAGCAACAACAAAAACTCAGGATGTGTGTGTGTGCACAGAGTGTCAATATGAGGTTGGAGAATATAAGTATCTACTGCATGCCTGCTGGGTGGCAGGACAGTATCTCCACGGTCTTTTTGTTTGTTGAGACAAGTACTCTCTACATTGTCCTGAACTAACTCACCATGTAGACCAGGTTGGCCTCGAACTCACAGAGTTCTGAATGCCTCTGCCTCCTGAGTGCTGGGATTAAAGGCGTGATCCACAGTGGTCTTCAAAATGCAAATACATGTATTTATAGCCCAAGAACAACCTGCCTAGGTCTGATTCCAGTCCTGAACCAAGGGACATATTTCACAAATATGCAAATATCCAAAATCTTTATTGAGAAATAGCAATTCTAAACTCCTCTCTGTGGCAACCAGAATTCTGCCTGGAACAGAGCCAGAAAAAGCCATGTTTCTAGCACTTCTGAGAAAACCATGGCTGCTGTTTATCAAATTAAAATGCAAAGCAGCTCATTCCAATGTCACTAGGAACTGTCAGAAAGGGATTATGGTTCCCACCCCAAGGATGCAGGTCAGCTACACAATACCCATCTTCCAGCACTGAGAAGGAGGAGAAAGATTAGGCCTGCTTCCAAATAGCAGGCCTGCCTGCTTGTTACCGTGGTAACCTCCTTCCCGAGCTGCTCTCATCTGTGTCTCTCTGCCTGACCTTCATGTTGCTCTGACAGTATATGAGGAGGAAAAGGTGCCTGCCTGCCAGCTAAGCACTCAAACTGAGGGCACTGAGCAAGAACAAGAGGCACTCAAGTCCCTCTCATTCTAGACTTTAAACTGTGACCTTGCAGTGATTAGAGTTCTGAAAGAGATTTCTGGTGGCTCTTGGCATTCCATCCTTCCTCCCTGCTCTCAGGGACACCTCACTTCTCTGAGATATCCTTTTAGTGTGAAGAATCTGAGTCAGAGTCAAGTGGGAGGGTGACAAGCCACAGAAAAGAGGAAAAACAAGACATGACAAGCTGAAGACTAGAGATAATAAAATATTAACTCAGAGCTGCCTGAGACACAGCAGCATTGTAGGTAAGGCCTCCTCTCTTCACTGCTCATGCTACGGGTACTGTCAGGAGAGACAGGAGGATCCCAAACCTCAGGGTTTTTCAAGACCTGGATAGAAAGTGTTTGATCATTGATCAAACAATTACTGAGTTCTTTCCCTGGAAAGCTTTTATATCATGCACTGGAAGAGACCAGTAAATACATAGAAATTAAAACTACCAGAGCTAGGCATTTGTCTTACCACTGTGATTCCAGGCTGATGCAGGAGGACTGTGAATTCCAAGTCAGTTGGGACTATATATTAAATCACTCAAACCCCCTAAACAAAGAAGGGGGGGCGGGGAGGAGATAAGGAACCTATGGGAGCTACATAAGACAGCCAGGGAAGGTATCTCTGAAGAAGCAGGGTTTAAACTAAGACCCAAGATGAGGAAGCGCCAGTCACACAAAGAACCACAGGGCAGACAATAAGCAGAGAGAACAGTCTACACGAACCTCTAAGACAGGAAAGAACTTAGCATGTGTGGAAGGTCCATATTCCACTTCCTATTAGACACGCCCAGGGTAAAATGTGTCTGCTGACTCTCGGGAGGCGCAGAGAATGGGCAACATTAAAACAATTAGCCAAAATGGATATGGTGGCTTGCCTCTGTAATTTTAGTGCTTGGGAGACTAAGGAAGGAGGACTACAAGTTCCAAGCTAGTTTGGGTTATCTTATGTGACTGTGTCTCAAAAAAAACAAACAGGAAAAGCAAGATGGCTCAGTGGGTAAAAGTACTCAACACCAAGACTGAGTTGAATGACCTGAGTTGAAATCCTGGGAAGGAGAGAACCAGCTCATTCAAGCTGTCATCAGACCTCTACACATGCGCATGTATCCACACACATACTTACAAGCAAGCAAGCAAACAAACGAACGAATGTCATAAAACCAACAATGCAGCTAATCAAATGTTATTCATTGATTTCAAGTGGCTTATTATTTTTCAACCATAAAAATACTGTGATGGGTATACAGATAGTTTATCCAAGTTCTTAGGAAAATTTGAGCTACTACAATACTAGTGTGGTGGTTTGAAAGAAAATGGCCCCCAAAAGGAATGGCACTATTAGGAGGTATGGCCTTGTTGGAGGAAGCATGTCACTGTAGGGGCAGGCTTTGAGGTCTCTTGCTCAAGCTTCCCTCAGAGTGACAGTCAATCAACTTCCTGTTGTCTCTGAGTCAAGATGTAAGATTCTCAGCTCCAGCATCACATCTGCCTGTGTAACGCCATGCTCCCCTCCATAATGACAATGGACTGAACCTCTGAAACTGTAAGAGAGCCCCCTCAATTAAATGTTTTCATTTATAAGAGTTGCTGTGGTCATGATGTCTCTTCACAGCAATAAAAACTCTAACTAAGACAACTAGGGTCAATTTTCTACTGACTGCCATTCCACACAAGGGCTGGGAGATGGCTCAGTGGATAAAAGGCTAGCTGTATAAGCATGATGACTTTAGTTTGGATCCCTAGAAGCCATGTCAAAGCTGGACAGGGTTGGGTAAGGCTGTAAAACAAGCACATCTCTCTAGATGATGGAAGGCTGAAATAGGAGAATTGAGGGAAGCTAGCCTGGTGTCCACAGTGGAAAACCAGCAGAGATCCATCTAGTCTCAAGCAAAGTGGAAGATGGGGGCTGACGCCTGAGGCAGCCTCTGATCTCCACATCTCCACACCCTGAGAGAGAGAGAGTCAGAGTCCTTTCTCTGAGCACACAGTACCTTTGTTCCCTCCACTGACAAACATGTCAAGCTGTCTTGAGTTATTTAAAGAGAGAACTGGCTCTGTCCCTCTGAGACACTCCTCATAAGATTTACGTGGCTTTTACAGGAGAGAGGACAGGGCTAATAACTTGCATTATTTCCCTTTGGCTGGCAGACCTTGCCCCATCACATCTTTCTCCAAACCTATGTATTTTGGAGTTTGTCTGGCTGTCACATGGAAACTGACATTGACAACTATGGCTTACCTTCGCTGAAGCAGGTCTACAACGGTTCTGGACTCATTTCCTAGGCTAACAGGATCCCAGACAGACACATACACACATGGAGACTGGTTTGTCTGACATGGCCTGAGGAGGTCACATGCATGACCCGTGTCACTTCATAGATAATACTCAGGTAAGGCTCTAAAACGTACACACTGAGCAGCGTCAGAGACCCTGCAAAGTCAGACCAATGAAAGTCTAGAATTCTCTGCACACAAGTAGATTGATCCTTTCTCCCAACTTCCTTTCCTGAGGCGGGGTCATGCTGGGCAGCCCTGGCTGGCCTGGCGTTCTCAGCAATCCTCCTGTCACAGTGTTCCTTCTGAGTGTTGGGATTGTAGGTGTGAGCCATCATGCCTGGCAGGAGTTGTTTTTGTTCTGTTTTCAAGACAGGATTTCTCTGTGTAGCCCTGGCTGTCCTGGAACTCACCCTATTGACCAGGCTGGCCTCGAACTTAAGAGATCCACCTGCTGGGCAATGCTGGGATTAAAATGTACACCACCACCACCACCACCACCACCACCACCACCACCACCACCCCCCCCACCACCCCCACCCTTAGTCGAGGTTGGTATTTCTAAACAGCAAGTAGTTGGCAGCTAGGACGGATTTAAGTTTGTAAGTTAAATGGGGCCATACGTAGTATTTTTGTTCTCTCTCCATCTTCTCCTGGGATCAGCCCAAACTTAGTCCTTCCATTTTCTAGCAAACTAGAAATATGCCACAGCTTACTCTGTTTTTATGTTTTTCATTTTTTTAAAAAATTGGCACAGGGCCTACTAAGTTGCCCAGGCTGGCCTTGAACTTGTGACATTCCTACTTTGGCTTCCAGAATAGCTAGGATAACAGGCTTGCACCATGAGGCCTGACAGACCACACCTAATTTTACACCAGCACCATTAGTCTCAGTTTTCACTGTCACTTGTCTGTGACAGTGACCGTGAATATCATCAAGAGCTTCCTGAAAGGCTAGCTTTTCTTGCCAAATCCCTACAATGTATCAGGGTATGAGTCTATTTTCAGTATGAAATTTTAAAAACCAGTTTATTTATAAATTTAACCCTACAGAAAGGAAAATCTCACATAAAACTATGCTCTTGAACTGCAACGTTTTAGAAAAGAGTAGAGGGAATGGATATGATGGATACTAAGAGAAACTAAGCTGGGTACAGTGGTGCACGTCTTTAATCCCAGCACTCGGGAGACAGGTGGATCTCTGTGAGTTTGAGGCCAGCCTGGTCTACATAGGGAATTCCAAGACAGCCAAAGCTACATAGTGAGACTCTGCCTCAATAAACAAAACAAATTGAAAAGATGAGAAACTATAGATAAAGAGACAGTCGTGAAGAAACAAAAAGCCACCTCATGTTCAGTGGAGGAACCCCTTCACTACTTGCTGTGCACCTCTAAGCAAGGCATCTCATTTCTTTTAAGCCCCATGTTTTCACTAAGATGAAAATCACCTTGGTATGTACTGTAAGAATTAACTGGGGGCTGGAGAGATGGCTCAGTGGTTAAGAGCACTGGCTGCTCTGCCAGAGGACCAGGGTTCAATTCTCAGCATCCACATGGCAACGCATAACTGTCTATAAACTCCAGTTCCAAGGGAACTGTCTCCCTCACACATACATGCCAGGCAAAACACCAATGCACATAAAATAAAAATAAATAATAATTTTAAAAAAGTAAATGAAAAATATAAAAAAATTTAGTACTGTTGCATGGCACATAAGTCAGATATCAGCACCAAATTCAGGCTAAGAACAGATCCGGTGTTGGGATGAATTAACTTTGACGTTTTCTGACACAGTCTTACTACATGCCCCTGGCTAGCCTGGAACTCTCAGCAATCCTCTTGCCTAAGTGTTGAGATTACAAGCATGTGCTACCATGCTGAGAAAGAGTTGGCTGTTTAGAGGCCCTGAGTGAGCTCAATGGTAAAGGAATTGCTGCCAAGCCTGATGACTTGAGTTTGCTCCCCAGAACCCACCTACATATATGCCTACACATCAGAAGAGGGCACCAGATCTCATTTCAGATGGTTGTGAGTCACCGTTAGCTTGCTGGGAAATGAACTTAGGGCCTCTGAAAGAGAAGCCAGTGCTCTTAACCTCTGAGCCATCTCTCCAGCCCCAAGGACTAATCTCTAATAGCTAAGCCATCTCTCCAGCCCCTGCCTTGATTTCTTTATGAGATTAGTAAAACATTAGTACTATATTCTCGGTAAACTTTATTGATTGATGACTAACTGATTGATTATGATATGAGGGAGTAAACTTCAATCCTTATGTATGTCAGGCTTCCACTGAGTTACATCCTTAATTCTGTTCTTAATATTTATTTTGAGATTAGATTTGGTAAATTACCTAGGACAGCCTTGAACTCAATCTGCAACCCTCAAAAAACCAATCAAACAAAACAAAACAAAAAAAAAACAAAAACAAAAAACCCTCAATCCTGCCTCAGCCTCCTTAATTGCTGGGGTTACAGTCTCGAGACATTGAGAACAGTTTAACATTGTATTAAATTCTAATCTTGCTAAATTCAAACTGGTATGAGTGTCAGGGGACAGCTCTCCTCAACAGCAGTTCTATTAACTTGGGCTTTATTACAAGTGCATCCATTAAAACAGTAGCTTCGACATTCAGACAAGTGTTTTTTAGTATAAAAATGAAACCCTGAGAATGAGAAGCCCTTCTGAAATGATGAGTAAGATAAGGGCAGTAAGTAGTCAGCATCTTTGGACTAAGATCAGGCCTAATAGTCCGAGCATCCTATGTGCCAAACGAACACATATTTGAGCTCTAGAAAGAGATTATTGTATTTTTCCCTCCAGAGCAGAGGACCGAACTCAGGGCCTTGCACTTGCTAGGCAAGCGCTCTACCACTGAGCTAAATCCCCAACCTGATTATTGTATTTTTAATATGATAAATATTCAAATAGTTAAGATGCATTTATTCAGACAATGAGATAGTATCTTATGGTGATATTTTATTTGTGCTGAAATGTGATTTTATTTGTATGTTAATAAAGTTGTCTGGAGATCAGAGCTAAGAGCAAGCCATTTAGCAGAAGTCCGATGGTGGCACACGCCCTTAATCCGATCACATGGCAGGCAGAATCTCTGTGTGTTCAAGGACACAGCCAATCGGTGACCTGAACCTTTAATCTCAGTACGAACCATAGAGACCTGGAGGCCTGTATAGACAGGCAGTGATAAGGAAGTCATGTGGTTGGGTTTAGAACCACTGAGAAGGCAGAACATTAATCACTGATTACAAAAATACCCTACAGACTTACCTATAGGCCAGTCATATGGAGGCATTTTCTCAACTGAGAGTCCCTCTTCCCAAATGACTCCAGCTTGTGTCAAGTTGACATAAAACTAGCTAGTGTAAGTATGTAACAGCATAGGTGCTCATATTGTCATTAGCCATACTCTTGGTCATATTTAAGAAAGTACTATGTACCCATCATAATGGAAAAAAATTAACTTGATAATACCAAATAATTGGTGAAGCAGTGTAGGATATATTTCACATTCAAAACTAAGAAAAAACAAAAATAAGTTATCTTCCTTGACCTCAGGACACTGAAATATTCAGACAAGGCTGAGATTGCAACAACTGGGGGTGGAAGATGAACTTATTTCCTTCAACTGCTCTAAACAAAGAAACACTTCTTATAATTCCGCTATCCTCTATTCTGCACACTGCCTCCTAAAATACTGAATAAACAGCACAGTATTTTCCTTCTGGAATCTTTTTTAGAAAACAATAGGAAGCGATAACTCACAGAGGAAAAAAGTCAAAAAGGAAAGAAAATATCTTGAAGAAAAACATTATTCTGGAACGGACAGAAGTCATACCTTGCACAATGTTACAAATGCTTTTTTGCCTACAACGTATTTTTGGGGGCTAAGAATAGCCTTGAAGTGGGATGTAGCTGAGGATGACCTTGAACATTTAATCCTCCTGCTTCAATTTCCCAAGTGCTGCCCTGTTTTACCTGGTGTTTGGCAAGGAATCCAGAGTTTTTGTATGCTAGGCAAGCACTCTACCAACTGAGCCACAACTCCAGCCCTCTGTTAACAACATGTGGAAAGGTTAAAATTAAAGACAACTAATATACAAAATTTAAGTTGTAGGTCAAACCAAGATGAGAATTTTATTTATAAGACATCCCCCCCCCAATTTACCTCCCATAATCCCTTTCTCTTTCTTCCTTTTCTTTTCCTTTTCTACCACCCCACCCCCCAGACTGGGTTTCTTGAAAAGTGCACACTCGAAAAGTGATAGTGCACACTTTTAATCTCAGCACTTGGGAGGCAGAGGCAGGTGGATCTTTGAAGCCTGGTCTACAGAGTGAGTTCCAGGACTGCCAAGGCTGTTACACAGAGAAACCTTGTCTCAAAAAACTAAAAAATTCAAGTGCAACAAGAACCTGATTAAGAACCTGTTGATACGCCGGGCAGTGGTGGCGCACGCCTTTAATCCCAGCACTTGGAAGGCAGAGCCAGGTGGATCTCTGTGAGTTCAAGGCTAGCGTAGTCTACAGAGCGAGATCCAGGACAGGCACCAAAACTATGCAGAAAAACCAAAAAAGAACCTGTTGATACAATTCCTGTGCTTTCTCATCATAGCATTAATTCAATGACTTTGAAAATAAAAAACACAAGCCAGGCTTGATGGAGTAGGTCTTTAATGCCAGCTACTTGGGAAGCTGAGGCAAGAAGATTACAAGTTCTGGGCCACTGGATAAGACTATGTTTAAAACTAAAAAGCAACAGGAGAAAAGTGGGTATAGTGGGACAGAGATGTATTTAACTCAGGACTTGGGAAGGAGGAAGCAGCTATACAGTTGCAATGGAGGCCACCCTAGGCTCCACGACCCTGATTTGAAGGGGGGATATCTAGCTAAAACTTTCCTTTTTGATTAGACAGAAAAGGGGAAGTGCTGGGGGACGTCTTTCTGTACACTGTGAATGTATGTTGTTCCAATATATCAATGGTTAATAAATAAGCTACATTGGCCTATGGCAAGGCAGCTTAGAGGCAGGCGGGAAATCCAAGTAGATATATGGAGAGAAGAAAGGACAGGAGAGAGAGATGCCAGCTGCTGCCAAAGGAGCAGCAAGATGCCAGCAGACCCGTAATGCCATGGCCACGTGGCAACTTATAGATTAATAGAAATGGGTTAAGTTATAAGAGCTAGTTAGCAAAAAGCCTGCCATAGGCCATGCAATTGGTAATTAATATTAAGCCTCTGAATGATTATTTTATAAGTGGCTGAGGGACCTCGGGGCTGGGTGGGACTGGAGAAATTTTCTGGCTACATTGATTCAAAACAAAACAAAAACAAACAAAAAAATCCTAGAGCCCGATATAGTAGTACACACCTTTAATCCCAGCCCTCATGAGGCAGGCAGGTGGATTTCTGAGTTCCGAGGCCAGTCTGGTGTATAGAGTGAGTTTCAGGACAGCCAGAGCTACACAAGAGAGTTCTTGCCTTGCAAAACAAACAAACAAAACCCAAAAAACAAAAAAACAAACAAAAAAACAAGTGAAAAAGCGAACTGGAACATAGCTCAATGGTGGAGTCCTTGCCTAGTATGTGCAAAGCTATACGGTCAATCCTTAATACTTGTGGAGGAGGATCCACAACAGCAAAATATGAAAATTAATAACAGGCCAGATTACTGAATTTGCCTTTTGTCTTTAGCCTCCACTAGGATTCTATATGTCACTGCCATTGCTGTGCATAAATAAAGGGTAGACTACACAGCCAG